>VTPC01008494.1:0-59585 GCA_011009095.1 Ignelater luminosus
AAAAACTAACTACAGTATGTCTAAATAACGATTTATTAATGACTAAATTTATTAAACGGGGTCGTTCGTAAAAATAACCATGCCATGCATGGCATTTTTATCAGGCCAACAACACAACCAACAACATTCATAGATATTTAGGTAAAACATAGACCAAGCTCGTGCGTTAGGCGGGTCCCACTATTTGATGTAGATAAGAAAGACCAAACATAAAGCAGCCCCTTAATGCGGTAGCCATGTTTGTTCAACAGTTTACGACACCCTTTTGTTTTTATTGATGCGCCGCCAACTGTTTAAACGTTTGACGAAGAAACAACTTGCATCCTACTGTATTAAATGTGTCTCTTCTGTACATTAATTTCTAAAGGGGAAACTATTATCGCAGAAAGTTTGTTGTTATCGCTTCTCTGACCCTTTAAGCTTATTTTTATTAGACATTTGAAGGGTTTCCGAGATAGGACGAGATATTTTAACCAAGTGTTTTTGCTACTACTAGGTTTTATTTTACGATGGGTTATTAAATTTTATTTTATTTCAATTTAATTTTATTTGAAATGCTTTCTAAAAGGTTTACTAACAGTAAATCAGATTTTAATACCTTCTTTGTGCCTATAAACATTTTTTAGATTTATTTAATTAGCAATTAAATAGATTTTATAAACCAATTTATATTTCTGGAACCCACTTTTTCCCACAACAAGCGACAACGTCTCGAAAAAAAAATATTTTCTGTCTAGGGTAAATCGATTTTTATGTAGATCATTTATGAAATATAAACAACAACCTTGCGCTTTGATGCTCGCTCAATCTGACGGTGCAGTTTTTACTAATTACCTTTGTTAATTAATGCGGCTACTCAGCCTAACCCTTTTACGTTATGATTGATTACACTCGTCGACCTATTGTTACCTATTTGTATAAAAGATTATTATTAAAAACTACCATCAACGTTATGATAACGTGTCCTGTGTTGTGTTTAGATTAATTTACTAATTTCAGGTTGACTTGCAAATAAATTAAAAATTTATGATTTTCTGGTCACTCTAACTTACAATTAGCTTTGTGTGGCAGTCAACATTAAAAATATTAATTTTCATTCTACAGTCATTTCATTAATTATTCTTAACTACAGTGTGACCGTTCAATTCATAATGTAAAAGTAATTTCTAGATATTACAATATTTATTATGCATAAGCTCTTCAGTTGCAAGCTAATTTACTTTGTAAATAGGTGTAATGCAAATTAATTGAAGCAATAATTACGTTAACAGTATCTTGTAATTTGGCATTCTTAGATATTTTATCTATCTTGAGAATATTTTATAAAGTGAACAATTTACAGATCTAAATTAATTTTTGTAATTTGTTCCTGATATTTATACTGCACTGTAATTACCAAATAACTCTTAGAATCTATTAACAAGTTTTATAAACAAAAAAGGTCCTATTTTATTTCCTTGCGGAATACCATTGCTATTTTTTTTCTACTTTGTAGCCATCTGTTTGATATTTTGTTATATCAAAATATTAATTTGACTAAATTAAGTTTCAAATTTCGTTAATAATTTTGTATCCCCGCACAAAAGAAACAAGCTTTACTCTTTCCTTTCGTTGTACGTTTGAAAAGAGAAAAGGGACTGTCATGATGACAAGTGAGAGTAGTGTGCCTATAAATTAGTAAAAACGCATTTCAGTAAACTTTAATCTTGCCTAGCAGAGTTTCATGAAATTTGTCTAATTAGGCCCGAGACATTCTAGGATGACAGGTCAGAGATTGTTATTCGATTTATAAAGTTAATTAGAAGTACGTAAAATGAATCTTGAGGTAATACAGAATATTGCAAGTTTATAACACAAGCAGGTCAATATTCTTACACTAAAACAACAAAACAATAGTAATCTATGACCTATCATTCCAAATTGCCTTTGACTGTACCTTAGTTTAGATTGAACTCAGAAGATGATTTTTCTGATCAAAAGAAACATATACAAATTGCTTTATAAGATTCCATTAGAGGCATTTTCAAATTACTGTGCATTTGGACAACTTTCCTGTCCAACCATACGCTGTCTATATTATAAGAATTTTTTAATTTAATTTAAGATTTTGACTTTTCCAGATCAATAGTTGTAATGCAATAAACCAGTCGAAAAACAGTAGCACTTTATCGTATTTCAACATCCTAATAAGGCCCTTATCAACGAATACCTGTAGGTCCAAACCAGCGGCAGCCTATCATCTAACTTCAAGGCCAGGACCGCGTGATTGGTTTAAATTGACAAAATTGTTAAGTTATAAAGAAATTATCCAATCAGGCGGTCTCGGCCTACCCTGCGATTTGGTCACGAGCCGCCACTGGTCCAGGCTAAGATCTTTCTCTGGACAAAATACTTTTTGATGTCCTTCAAAAACAGCAGTCTGACTCTCCACTTTCGGCCCATAAGATTTAAACCAGTTTTGAACATTTCTACTGTTAAGGTCATTTTTGAGATTGTCAAATTGCAAAAACCAAAAGCTGCCAGATTCTTCAATCTTGGTTCCTAAACGAGGAAAGAAAATTTGGTGACATGTGGCAGTTACGTTTCTTTTATATGAGGCTTACACTAGGAAAGCTTAGTATAGGAGTAAACCAAAACGTGTTTCGCAGTGGAGCCAGTACTGGGTATGAATATGTTGTTTAGTAATTATATAGAAACCAAATATGTTGAATGCTCAAATCGGGCTTTTTGTTTTGACAATAGATTGGCAAAGTCATCCACTTTTCATATACTATCAGTTTTGACAAACGTCTATGTTTCACTATTAATTACCAAATATACTTTTGCTTTATCTTTTGAGTTGATTACTCAAAATGTGTTCTTGTGTCGTTTAACATTAGAACCCAGTCCAATAAATAAGAAATATTACATTAAGCTATTTGAAGGTTTGTTATGGGTATGGTTTGAAGAAAGGAGTAAATTTTGGTAGAAGACTTGTTAAATTGTCAGTTCCACCTTGGGAAAAGGCAAGTGCAAACAAAGTATCGATTTCGATTTTGCCTTATTCTTCAGATTTTTTCATTATTTACGGTTCAAATCAAAATGTCCAATATTTGACAGTTAAATATGCCATTAAATTCACCCGTCACAGAATGTTTGGGAAATGAGCTAAAACATTGAAATGATTTGGTTCCCTTGGGTGCCAACCTGTGAGTGTCAATGAGGTGACTTTATAGAAGGCAAAACTTGAGTATGGTGTGGTCAACACAAGTAACCTATTGGAAAACAAAGCCACACCTACCACAAACTTAGATCCTTTTAAGAAGGTTAGCAGAAATAAAACACAGGGAACGCCTCGTGAGCGCAATAAAAATCAAATTACTGTAGGCAGTAAACAAAAAAAGCTTGCGAGCAAGCGTAGCTATTTCTTTGCATTTGATGAATGCTGAGATTATGACATTAACAGTAAACACAAAGCTAGCGTTAATTAAAGAAAAATCTAGATTGTACAGTAGAAGCAATCAATTTCTTGTTCAGTAGGGTATGAAAGGTTGTGTTTAGTACTATTTAATGTTATCTAAAGAATATGACAGCTGACTTAAGAAAACAACTGACGCTATAAAATTGTGTGATACCTAAACGGGATAGTCGGGATGTTTAACTTTGGTAGCAATTGCATGTTAGACGACCAAACAGATTTGGAAGGTCTGCTAATAAGGCGTTGATATTCAGAATTTCTGGGTTAGTGAGAATCTTGAGTATGCCATTTCTAAATAGTTAAAAGTTTCACTAGGGTTTGTTTTGGTCTGTTTACTTATGCTACTTATGGTAGTGGAGAGGAACCCAAAGTTGCAGACGACAAATTGTTGCAAAGTGATTTGTATTGTTGTGGCCAAATAAACTCAAGGACCTTATTTGTATAAAAAACTTTTTTTAAAATTATGAAGAGTTTGCATTTTCTTCTTTCTTCAGTTAGTTGCTGAACCTTTGCAGGGTCTATTTGAGACCATTTTATTTTTTCGTGTTCTGCACTACCACACGAATTTCTGCTTATCTTGTGGGAAGCACCCACAAAAAATCACGAGCATTGTGTCAGTTCAGGTTGGTGCCCTTAATCGAATATTAAACCTTCTGATGTTAAATTTAGAGATACTGTACAGTCTTTCGACCTGTATTTAGTTTGGAAACTCACCAATTCTCTTTGTTTTTGCTGATCCACATGAGCTGACGTAATTGAGCTGTCATTCTATAACCTGTTCATTAGATCCTTTTAGCTAAACACATTTGATGGTCTCCAGAATTTTTCACTTAGTACATTGGCAGTTGTCTACCAGTCTTTGTGTCAAATTTAGCACCTCAGAAAATTTGAGAAACTACAAATGTTTTGCACGAGTCGTTTTTTGTTGAAAGTAACTTACCCAGCAACCCAGCAAAAAACTACAAGATGCAGAAGAGGTTATTTCTATCTATCCTTAACACAAAAATGGTATGAATCTTTTTTCCAGTTTTGCTTTTTAATGCAAGTCTATTGTATTTTTAATTTTATTAAATAACAGATTGATAAATATAAAGCTATCATGAGTTTATTAATCTAAATTCGATTTTAAAAGAAAATACTTTGCCAGTTTGCAAGACAAAGGAAGACAAAACTTAAAAGTGTAAAAAATGTGCTATTAAGTGGAACACCAGAACTAAATTAGGAATTTACATAAATTTTTCCAGGCGTGTGTTATATATTTTTTTTCTAAGGGCGTGTCCGGCCTCTTTTCGTGTTTGACATCTCCAAGTGTCAAAATATGGCTTATACAGGATGAAATATATCTTTCGTAAGTCCGCGCTTAAATCCCGTAAGCTGCTTAGTGCATGTGCAGACCCCTCGTCGTCTTTTAAATGCTACTGAATGCCCCGGAATCCCATTTAAAAACGATTTAGCTCCACTTTTACTTTACTTATTTGCACAGAACTGTATCTGTGTATAATGTGTAGAGCAGTTCACGACCTTCGTGATCATATTTCTCTTATTAAACATTTAATTTAAATTACTACCTATAATAATGATAAATGAATAATGAAACAACTAATTAGATTTTTATAATAACAAAACAAACTTTTTTTTATAAAACTTTTTATGACAAGTAGCTTTCTCAAAAACGAACAATAAGTTTTTATTGTCGATATTATGGTTAAAGCGTGACTACCATAAGGAGATTCGATTATTAGACTTGGTAATTTTCACTTCCTATAGGTTTTTTTTCTATCGTCAAAATAATGCTACTTAGCGCTTGTAAAACCGTCAACGAAGTTTTTTGTTGGTTTCTATTATTCCTTATTTATTCGATTCAACTGGTGACTTTCGTTTTCTTTTGTTGTTGATTGTGATTTTGTTAAATCGATTGTAACGAGATAATTACAAAAAAGATTAGTTTTGCAGCGTTTTAAAGTAATTGAAAGCTTGAAAATGTTCTATAAACTTTTTTTTGTTTCAAGGTTTTTATTTGCAACAATAAGAATAAATTGTTCATGTTTACTATAAAAAAAACTTTTTGTTTTTTTAATCTTTGGTTTTAAAGAGCTTTTTAAAATTGTAATTTGTGTATTTATTCGCTTAGTCGTTTTTTAGACTATTTAGATTTTTATGTCTTTTGGTTACATTTTGTGTATTATTGTTGGCTTTACTTATATTTTTATTGTTTTACTAAAATCGTTTCGAGCACACCTTTGAAAACGCACCAAACTTGAGAAATGTTGGCTCAGAATAAACGTATAGGTAGTACAATAAATCTTCCATTGCCAGCGTTACTCAATCTGTACATTATAGATAGATTTAATTTTGTCTACATTCCTGCTGTTTAAAAAAATTGAAGGCTATTACAGTGCAATTTCTGGAGTTATCAAGAGATCTAAGAATATTGGAAATTAATATTGGAGATCAAAAGAACTGCTCTTTGAAATATCGTATACCAGAAAAGGTAATTGATAGGTAGTGGAATTTGAAAGTCGGAAAAACCAAAATATCAAAATAAAAGCAACCTGTTTGCACGAAGTTCCTTCACTGTATGGACAGAACTGAACGAAAACTGAAACTCTTTCCCGGAGATCTGAACAGATAGTCAAGTATCTAGTAGCACTGTTCTACACTCGAGACATTAAATCAGGATCTTAGTAATGAACCAGAAAAGTCGCTCTTATGCTGCTAATGTTATAAGTTGCGAAGTAAATTTTTAAGCGCAACCACAAAGGTGTTCGCCTGGAGTAGAGCCATTTCAATCCACATCAAAGTTTGGTAAAAAGATTACCTTTAGTGATAAACAGCAAGTAAATATAAATGTCTCTGGTGGTAAACAACGCCAAAGTTAAAGTTTTCCTAAATGCTCGGAGTAAATAGCAGCTTTTGACCGAGACCTAAGATGGAGAATTATTCAGAGCTGATTCAAACACATTCAGTTCTTTTTGGAAAACAAACTAATGTGGAACGTAAGTTTCAGATAAATAGAGAAAAGATTTATTTTAAATCTGATTAAATCGAGAATTCTGGCATGTTATGAAATTGATCTGTCGAAGAACGGAAAAGCCAAATGTAACTCTACATTCTCCCTGGTCTCGAAGGCAAAACCAAGAGAATAAAGCTGGTGCTTACGACTCCATGAGGGCATCTTGACAATTGTTGGTATCCTTTGCGGATGTTTCGCTGTTCGAGTGGGCTTTCGATTATCTAATGGTACTTCTGAGGAGGCCTGGTATTTCTGCCTTGTAATTCCTGCTTTGTAATTCCTGCCTTGGTTTTTTCTCCACTAAAACTCTAACCATTTCTAAAAATATTACACAGCAGATGCGACCTACCCAAAGGTTTTGTAAGATGAGATGGAGCAAATTGAGGCCCACGGTGGCTATAGAAGCATGACTTTCCGACAGCCCACTTAAGGCCAGCCGATCGACAGTACTGTCAACGATAGTTGAAAGTTCGGAGAAATATTAAGAAGCTTTTTATATACAGTGTGGTCCAATTTCGATGGGATTAAATGAGTAACTTTCTTATTAGAGCAAATAAATGAAAACGGCTTAGGTACTCGTGACCTGTCTTTTCATGCTTATTCCATTACCGTTGCCAGAAATAAGTTGCCGTCTTTTGTTTTTTTCCTAGAGAGAAAAAGTGATAAAAAAACAAGTTACAGCGCAGTTATGGGAAGGACTAGGAAAAAACAACTGACGGCATTTAATTCTACGTTAAAAAGTGCCTGAACAATGCTAAAATGATTTTGTTCTAGATTCGAAAATAAAGGAGTTACAGCAAATTAAAGGAATCGGGCATTTTTCACTTTTTCATTTATCTGGGCTAATTAAATAAGTTACTTATTTAATCCCATCGAAATTGGACCGCACTATACGCTTTACGAAATTGTGTATTTCATCCTTGCTTCTGATCTACAACGAAAAGAATGGACTGTGATCCGAAAGCTCATCATTCGAACCTCACATGATAGATAATATCCTGACATAATGCAACACGAGACAACAGGAATATTATCCTCGACGTACAAATCGTTTTTGCTGCACCTTTCCTCGAAGACAACAAAGCGCAGACCGACTAAGTGTGTCTTGTAGGAACCTGATTACTAGGACCTGTACAGTGTCGTGGGGTCGCTGCAGAGACTCTTAGAGCTCTTCCTGTCCTCTGTTACAACAAGGGTGATGCAAGGCTTTTCATATCGACTCGAATGATCAGCTAGAAAAATCTTAATAGTTGGGAAGAATGCTGAAGGTGAAAAAAAAAGCAAAAATCTCTCGTCATCCTTCAATTGAAGAGAAACCAAATTCGTTAGAAGGCACTGCCATTGGTTGCTTAAATGGAATTAATTTTTTTGAATAATTTCGGCATGCATGATCCCATGTAATAATTTTGTCGGTCTGCAGGGAAAAACGTTAGAGTGAAATTTTATTGCCTATGGGGCACATGAGGTTCTAATTTAAATCATAACTTTATTTGCATAGTAAGATGTTTACAAATTATATCAATAGCAGTAAAGCACATTTTTTCAAAGAGATTGCAATGCTGGGTTAGAACACATTTTCATATTTTTTCAAATAGTAACCATAAAATGTTAGTTAAAATGACTTCAGAATACCTGTAGATAAATAAACGAATGCACAATTTTTTATAAATAGAATATTAACAAAAAACTTGAGTTTCTTTTAACCTGAAATTATGATACAAAGAGAAAACCAGTTTGAATTTATACTACACACTTATAAGCACAATAATAGTCTATTTTGAACACAATAAAAATCCTCTTCTTACTTAATATGATAAAGAATGCCATAAAATAGCGAACTAAAAATGATACCAAAACAAAGAAAGAAAAAAGAAACAAAAACCCTGACCACCCATTTTTGTGTTCGAAAATCTTTGAAAGACGAAGCAGAACCAAACGAGAACAGAGTATTCAAGGAAGATTTATCCTTAAGTATAGCTGGTTTATACAATCTTTACGACGGTCCTCGGAGACCATTAATCGACATTAGAAACACTTTAGTTCGCTTTAGTTGCTTTTGTCGGCGAAGCCTGTGGCGGCGACCGCGACTACCACTAACCATCATCCATGGAGAGGTTATATAGCTTACAGGCCCCAAAACGCTTTATTGTTGCTTTAAAAAGCGGACAGTTTTATTAGCCATTTAGAATTTTTGGTAGTAGCATTGTTTTAAGTTAATTTCTTAATTGCACCGTCAGTCAGTCTGCTGTTACGACTTACAATGGTCCCTTTTCCTTGATGTTGTTTTTTTCTTCTTTAAATCACTTAAAACACATTAAATCACTATGTCCGACTACTAAAATGAGGAAAGATTGTTATCTTTTCAACAACGGAAAGATGATAAGTTCAAAATAGAGAAAGAATTAATTAAGTAATAGAAAATATATTTAAGTAGCGGAAACACAAAAATTAGTCATTATTTCAGGTGTATTAAAATTTAATTTCTTTTGATTTAGTTTAGTGAAAACAGTCCCATTCTAATTTTCTTATAAACTAAACCGTCGTTTATCTGTGTCGTTAAATAATATTAATTTCTCTTTTTCAATTAATTTGTGTTTGTTGTATAAAATTATATTCGTACTTTACTTAAAAGTAGCAGAGAATAAAAATAAATAAAAATTCCTTTTATTAAAGAATGAATATAAAATTTTAAAATGTTTTATAACGAGCCCATCCAATTAACAGCGTCCTATCATTAGCGGAGTAATCTCGAGAAAAATAATCAATTCTCATATCATAAAATTTTATACCGTCAGTGACTCATCACCTTCGGAGATTGCGGGACATGGTAAGATAAAAAATATGTTGCAAGCCGCTCACATCGAGGGATGGTTAAAACTATATGTATGTATACCGCACCCACCTTTAACCAGGTGGATGGTGCCGCTCTGTAATCAACTCTAATTGGTTAGCATTACTAGTCACATTAACTTGTGTGTCTCTTCTCTGTCATTGCACAATAGATAACTCGCAGTCTTTTCCTATATAATAACGGTCCCCCTTGAAGGGTTTATTAAATGTTATTTTGTATTATCTTTTTAAGGAATGGTGTCCACAATGTGTGTGTTTATAGCTTTTGGTGATTGTAGGTTTGAGTTGAATTTTTATGGCAATGGCATTAGTTCCAAAAAGGTTAAAGACAGTGTCTGTGGATAGGTTTAAAATTTGGACTGAAATTAGAAATACCCATATATTTTATTTACAAAAATAACTACCTAGAAGGCAGGGACGGATTTAGATCATTTTATAGACTTATTTGTTTTTATCAAAGATATTTTGAGCATCTTTTGCTCGTTTCTCTAAACAGATGATGCTAAGAAGCAATATGACGTAAGAAGTACTATTGATTTCAAAATGAACTAGGACACTTTAATTTTCCCATTCCATCATCTACATTTAGTTTCGGCTAAAATATCTTTACCATGAATTATTTGACCGATAACGTCGCATTTACACTAGGAAATTACTTACATTTTTGAATCATAGTCGTTGGCCAGTGTCCTAGTTTATTTTGAAATCAATAGCACCTAATATAATTTAGAGACATCAGAAAAATTAAACGTGTAGAAAGATAGGCAAAATAACAAACTAATTGGATTTTCTCTAGGTGTCTAACTGTCTGCTACATACAAATCCAATATTACTGATTACGTCTTGATACAAATTCAAAATTCATCAGCTAGCTAAGTTTGACTTTTATCAAGATAGCTTTTGTCACAATTGGGGTACCGAGAAAAGTGAACAATTGCATTGTACCATGAAAGCCTATTTGATAACGCTTTACATACTTGCACTTCTTTATTTTAGTGTTAAAGCCAAAAGGTAATCCATGTTTTCTTTAATGTTCTATTAAAATTGAGTTACAAGTTACAATTTAGTTATAAGTGTAGCATCTATGGAGAATACATCGCCGTGCGTCGTTTTTCAATTTCCATCAGATGAATTAATTTTTCCATAATGATGACCTAACAAGTATCCTAGTCAAAAATGACCGTGTAGATTGGCAGCCAAAGAATTTCAACTAAGAAACTCAAAGATAAAATTGAAAAATTAAACACTATGACTCAGGAGCTCAAGGTTACTCTAATAACACATAGAAAGTTAGCGAAGTTGGATCAACAATGGGCAACAAAAGCGGCAAAAATTGTTGCCCTCAAAGGAAGCAAAACAGTGGCCATAAGATAAAAGTGAAAATGCAATTTTAAGTATCATTCGAGACACCAGAAGATACGTATTTTGCTACCTCACTAAAGAGTTTCATAGATTCTGCAATTTTTGACCAGGACACCTGCCAGACATCTAGTACATCTCCTTCTAGATGTTCATACGTCTTAGCTACCGATCAAATGAAAACGGAATTCAATTTCTAATGCTTTCTTTTCATACTACACATTATATTTCAGCTCTTGAATGTTGGGGTTTTTGGCATGCTAAACTAAAAAAATATATAAACAAGTATTATGTCTGCAATGGTTTCTGTTGTTTGGATGTTTCTACAGTACAGTACCGTTTGATAGATAGTAGTGATTTTACTCCTGGCCTTCTGCAGATAGAAGTAAATTTAGAAAAAGAAAAAGAAAAATTGAAAGTACCATTGGAAGTTCGGAAGGTGAAGAGAATGAAGCAACTGATAAAAATAGATACCTTTGGTGCTTGCGATGATATGGTAATACTATCAAACGTGTTAGAAGTTGTCAGAGTACGGCCAAACAAGTTTGAATATATCAAATGCAAATAATATAGTTAACTATCTTAAAAGTGACTCACATCTGCCATTTGTATTATGTAATTTGGTATTTTTATAAAAATATTATTTGTTCCAGTTTTGTTGATTGTAAACCTAAATTAGTCCTTGTCACTATATGTGAATCACACTGTATAACCGATATAAAAGAAAGATGCTTTTTGTTAGTTGATGCTTAACTAGTACCAGAAGATAATACATCACTTTTTACTTTTCCCATAAAGACCTATACTGAATTGAAGTTCATGCAAATGCAAGTGGCCTCAGAATATTGTAGTGAAATTAATTAAGTTTTAGGCAAGTGTTAGTATTTCTTCTCTACTGAATTTGCGAAATCTGACTTCATACTTAGATAGATCCAGAAATAGTTTTCTCGCCCTATCTATGGGATTACTTTATACTTACCTGATAGAGAACCATTAATAGAATTTTCTACATTCACCAAGGAATTTTTGAGAGTCATTAATGTATGGGTAAATCTACTAATTATATCAAATCTGAGTCGTTCTCAATAGAGGTTGTAAGCCAATTTTATCAATTTTATTTGAAAATCTTCCGCCAGTTGACTCGAGAGTATTTAGATCAAGACTAATTCATTTTCAACGAATAGCGCAAGTCTGTTTCCCTAATATAAAAACAATAGAAATTCTCTCTATTAAACTCTCTTCTAAAAGTATAGAGCATAGAAGACCAATAACAAATTACAACAGTTATTTCATTATTTAAATTACGGCTTACACAGTTGCAACAGCAATAATAAATTTTACAAATTCTTATTGATAGCAAAATTGAAAACACTAAACCGTAACTTTCTTCTATTGTTTTGATCTACTAAACAATGGTTAGTTAAATTACGAGATGTTTTGGATAACTTGTGATTTGTTATACCTTTCACCTGTAATTTATTATATTGAAAAAAAAAGAGTAAAATTACACCCACATCGTTTACAATCTCTGTTATTATTACATGTTTTAGTATCATAACAAAATAAATGAGCTGTTGGATAATGATACCATGTGGGTGTTTGGATGTATCACAGTATTTATTTCTTTCCAAGAATTTTTATAACAAGTTATCTTCACAAAATAAGATGGAATAAACACGCAATGGGCATAAAAAACGGAAGGTTTTGCGAAAGACTCTGTATTCTTTTGTTTTCATTTAGATTAGATTAAATCTTTTTCAGTTAAAGTCTTCTAATAATTAGACACAAATAGCAAATTTGTAGCTGGTTTCTTGAGACTGTTATAATCCCATAAATGCTCGCCCAAATAAGCTAATCGTAGCCTTGGGCATGAGTAAGGAGTAGTACCTAGTTTTATACATATAATTAACAATTTAAACGAACATTAAAGATGTCGCAACTTAGATAGGTAGTATTGAGTATTTAATACTTTTAAATTCTTGAAATTCAAAATTCATCTTCAAAAGGTAAAATCAGTTTCCGTGATTCAGTGATCTGGAGTTCCAATTTAAACTGAAATTGAATAGATTCTAAACCACCAACATCTACGGTTCCTCCATGAATGAGATTCTCAGACTTTGCCGTACTGAATACCTCAGTTAGCGATCAATTCATCTTTATTATGAAATATGTAGTACTCAAACGTCATTACATCAAGCCTTTCCCAAACTAATCTGCTTCTGTTTTCAAGAAGAAAGAAGAAAATAGAAACAAAGATGTATTATAATCTTTAATGAAGAATTTTCTGATGAAATAAAAATTAATTGAACAACAAAAGAACGTGTATAATAATTGGTTTTACTAACTAAAACCCCAGATTGCCTTACGGTTAAACAATTTATTGTTAGAAACATCCTGTAAGCGAATTCGAAACAATTAAGACTATAAATACGGCTTCATAATTTATAAATTTACATTATGCGGTAGGTGTTCTAGAACTATAATTATTTAAAATTTCAATAAAGCCAAAAAAGTTAATTAAGTACGTCTCACGGTAAGAAATATTATTAAACGTAACACACGTAGGGTCTAATGTCATTATTAATAAAGAAAAATACAAATGACTTCCGTTGCGGTTTGAAAAATAGATCAAACACACCAGTTGGTGAGAATTAAAATATTATATCAATGTCTAAATTAGATGTTAGATCTGTTTTTGGGGTGGTTATGTTGTTATTGTTATTATCGTCATCATTATTATTATTGCGCACACAAAAGCTTTGTTGGGACAGCCGTAACGCCATTATTTTCAGTAATTACTACCAGCTTAGAAATCTTTTGTATTTTTTAAAAACTCTTTACAATCCGTTTTAGCTGATTGCGTGTTACCCTTAAGGCTTCGGCTTTGCAAATAATGTAATTGTGTATTGAAAAATAATAATCATTAACTTGTTGTTACAATAGGTTTTGGACTGCTGTCATACACACCGTGGTGTGTTATAACGACAGTAGGTTGTATTTTATTAACAATGGAACCTCGTAATTTTAAAATTCATCGAGTTTAACCTCTACTTTTATTGAAATTGGTGAATAGTTTACATATCTTTTTTAAGTAAATAAAATGTTTATAAATTCTTTGTGGTGTGGTAAGTCAAGAAATGATTCTGCCTTTTTATACAGTTTTCGATTCCTAGAAAAATAAAACCTGCTGGTGAATAAAGGACGACGGCTAATAACCAACCTGTTAAGATGATGAAATGGACTGTGCTTAACTTTTTAATGATTCTCGTTATTAAGTAGCAGAATCAGTTTGGTACATACATTAAAATAAATTATTTATCGCACATTTTATTATGTGTTATTTATGACGTATAATTTGTATTGTTAAGTTTCTCTTACTGATGATGTAAGTATTTCAATTTTTCTATAAGTCTATATTGTCATCTCTCAACAAATAGTCTAAATCCAAATTAACAAATTTTACAGGAGAGCTAAAACCTAGACCCAAATCGCTCTATACATTATAAATGGGGTAAACTACAATAAAAACTATTGGTATTCCCTTTTAAAAGATTGTTCCAGCTGTATGAGGTGTTGGTGCGTTTCAGATACAAAATTGGCAGTTGATCACAAAACTATGTCTTTATTAATAACATACGAAAATTACGGACAACGGTTGGTCAACGGCATTCGATTCCTGGGTCAAATGCCAAGGGATGTAGTAACCCAGTTTAAATATTTGTGGTTTTTCATGCTTTTGGTCAGCTTTTTGATTAAGTTCGATTGCCTATCTACCTATCCATCCACACATGATCAAATTTTGGTTTAAATTTTCAAAAGATATCAAAATGCAAGCAAAGACTTTATTCTACTTACAAATAGGTCTACACACTTAACTACCAATGCTCGATTTCTTACTGATCCAATGTATTGTATGATGTCAGTAACACTATCTGAGATGATCTTTAAATTTTTGGACCGAAACAAGCGAAATCAACGGTATTGTCAAATTAAACATTTCGACATGGAACGATAAGTGATACCTAAGCCAGTTGGGTTTGCGGATTTGTAAAGAAGAGACCAATCATACGTTTTTCCATGCAAAAGTTTTCCAGTGAAAAGCAGAAAATTCTGAATATTTTTGAGAAATGACAAAAAATACCAAACATTCATCGATTACCATGATATTTGAATATGTGTAAGGAAGACACCTCTAAACAAGATTGGTGCAAGTACATTTTAGTCTTTTCGTTTTTCACTTCCACTTCTGCATTAAAGAGAGATGTCTTTTTTTGTTTGGATGTTTTGACCACCGTCGACCATCCTAGTTGACCATAACCTTGCTATTTTGCAAAATCTTTTCTTTTTTTTATTGAATATCTTAAAGTATTAACTATAAAAAAGCTTCGTTGAGTGTACTCCTACAACGGTCAATTTGATTCCAAATTTCTAAAAAACGAATTGCCTAGGAATGGATTTTGGTACCCTGCACAGAATTCAAAGAAAGAATTTCCAAAATCGATCGGCAAGTATTTTGTATCCATTGCTTACCATTGGCTTACCATAGCCTGCTGCTCAATTCTTTATTGATAATGAGTAGCAATTGGGCGATTTGTCTCGACGTATAGGATTTAGAATCCATTGAAAAGAAGAAATACGCAATCGTAATGAGAAAAGTCATTTTCGATGACCATTGACTAGAAATCTATTGCAAAATGTACTAAGAAATTCTAAAGTGTGTTTTTAAAGTTCATGTGGATCGAATGTATTTGATAATTTATAATCGAACTTAATCAAAATATTTCAGACCAATGAGTATATTGAGTTTAAAATTGATATAAAACAAACTTTTGCGCAAACATTGAAAAATCCCTCGACAGTTCGTCATCTTTCGAGCCCAAGAATCAAATGCCATTAACCAGTCTTTGTTCGCAAATTTTTTTCCCAAATTTGTTTCACTGTGTAATGTAACGGCATGGTAATAATGTTCATTAATCAGTGTGGAATGTTATGTATAAAACTTGCGATAACTGTCCCTTTATTTTTGGAAAAGTTTTTCGTTTTTCTTTCTTATGATGGTAGTCTCTCCGTTTGTCGTTAACATTGTCATGAGTTCTCGCAAAATTTCTATTTTACAATTTTTTTTCTAGATGCCAAGGATATTGTGATATCATTTGAGTACTCCCTTAGTACAAGGCAAAAGACGCATTTTCGGCACCCACAGATTTTTCTAAATACGCTCTTTTCACACTATCCTAGCATCCACTCCTTGTTATTGACGCTTATGGTTTACCAGAGCTAAGTCTGTTCGTAATCAACTTTTGTCGGCACTACTTTTTTGCTTAGGCTTTGGTGATCCGGACAACAAAATCTGTGGTTTTACTTGAATTTAATACCATTCAGGAAATGTTCCATTCTTTTATTAAAATAATGCAACCAAATAATCAATTACTGAAAACACACCTCTTTCAAATTTAGATGATTTTGGCAGAATTAAAATCGTTGGTTTGGCTTATGATCAACTACCTACCAAACTCATACGTGATTAATAACCAAATACAACATGAGCATCTATTATGATCATTCTACTAAATTTATTGAAATTGCAACGCTAGAAAATTTACTTGAATTCTGGAATGAGAACAAAAGCTTGAATTTGAAGATCTGGGAGTACTATCTCAAACTAACTATAAGAAAAAAAAATTATAAGTCTTTTAGCTCAGTTGGATATGTAGACGCTGCCGCTACTATATAGAACCAAACAAAAGTAGAAGAGACTTGAAACTTCTCCAGTTTCTTTTAAATTATAAAGACTAGACTTCTTGTCCAAGATATTTTCCTGAAGGTCTCTCTTCTTGGCATTTAATCATTTTGCCTTGCATAAGCTGAAATGGTAAGAATTATTTGTTGGCTATGTCGAACGACATTATAGTGCAGTGCTGGAAAATGATTTTAAACTTATTAGTGGGAGAGCAAAGAGTATTGGTAAAGATCTCAAAATACCAGTCAGGCTAGCTTTGAGGAAGACAGATTTGTAGCTACCAGCTGGTTCAATACAGTAATTTACAAAATGTTACAAAGTGTACTCGGGAAAATGGTTTTCAAAAGAAAATTTGTGTTGATCACTTCAAGTGAATTCATCATAAGCCCTCCTAAATTCAAAACTTTTTGTAGAAGTACATGGAAATTTTGTTTGCTTACAAGAAAGTAAAAACATGATTTTGGTCACTTTGCAATCACTCATAATATCAGTTACTTTGATCTCAAGTGTCATGTTTCTAGAATTTCCTTCCTTTTGTGAAGAAAAGTTTGAAATATCAATGAGATTGATTCTAACGACAAAATGATTGAATACCAAATCATTCTGAAGGCTGTCAAAACAGCATATTGATGATTACATGATGACACAATGATTTGTTATATTGCAACCCTTGTATGATCCATCCTAATTACCTAGCCTAACTCCTAGTCAGCTTTCCGAAACTGACAGACATTTTATTACATTCAGAAATGGAATCTACCATTAACAACGCTGCCGTAAACGCAATAGTAAAGAATTCATCTCTGATAAAAGTAGATGAAGCATCTAAAGTGGTCAAGGATGCAGAAAGGATAATCAAAGATATATCTAAAAACTAAGTTTTCTCTAACAGCAAACTACACTTCTTTACCCCAGCAGTGTTAAGATGAAGAAAGATGAATTTGAACTTTAAGCTAAACAGGAAGTAGCAGATTGCAAATGAGCAAATAAGCAGCACAACAAAGTAAAGATTGGTTTGTTAGGAGACAGAGGTTGTTTAGATGGGTGAAAAAGGAAGATAGAGAAAAATGGTAGATGGGAAAGGCTCGTTATAAACCGCTTTTGTTTGTTTGTATTTGAAGACTTACTGTCTTGGTCGTATGGGCCAATGAGATTTCCGAGTTTTATCTAATTAATGTAATTCCAATCTTCTAAATGGTACTGTCTAGAACAAGACCTACCGCCTAGAAAGTGTTATATTTGGTTACAACTCATGCATTTCTCGAAATTGAATATTTTCAAATTAATTTTTTAAAAATTTCTAAAAAACGATTTTACCCAATTAAGATTTTTTTTGAGTTGGTAAAAAACAAATTTATCGCTATATCAAACATCTGTACTTATCTTTCATCAAGACGACGCATTCTGAAAATTAACTTTCTAAGGCAGCTTTGTATATATATAAAAAAAAATACATTTTATGTTTATGGCGGAAAATAGGCTATATTTATATCGCTTGTGTATTTTGCATGCTTTGACTTGTAATTTTATGGGTTATTTACCAAAAGCTAAATCCGTCAAAACTCAAATAATTAAAATTCTCCAAATGATACTTAAAATTCATTCCGTGTCTGCCAGAAAAATAATTCTCATTACAAATTTTAATTTCCATCATAAATTGAAATAATAAACAATATTCTTTCATACTTTCTAAATTTCTAAACACCCACCTAGATTAAATTATTGTTGAAATATCTTAATAAAGCTGACAGGTTTAATTACCGTGCCTAGCAATAAATATATAAATAATTCAAATTTACACTTCATAGAAAACTCAAAAAGGTGTTTTGTTTCATAAAATCATAAATATTAGTATTGTATTTCATGAAATCAAATAATTCTGTGTTGTAGTAGGGGAGCCACTTGGGGGGTGACAATATGTTGACTTAATACGTATTAATGGTTTGTAACAGGGAGGATAATAGGAATTTGCCAATAAAGTAGCTCTAATGTACTGTAAATATTAATAATGGTGTTATTATTTTAATGTTGATGTACTAGGATCGCAATTTCGATGATTATTACTACCAAGAGGAAATAAGCAACCCTCGAAATTAATTTTGTTATTATTTCCCTTTTTTATGGATTTTTTTATGAGTGGATCAAAAACTTTGTTTTAATTTAAAAAAATGTTTTCTTTTTCTATATAATTTTAAAAAATTTACCGTAATTATGATTGATGTCCACAGAATAGAGCTGTCAGAATAATCATTAGCTAGAAACTGAAACAAAACGCAATATTAAGTGATTAGGATGAGCCTAGCCATTAACTAAACACGGAGATGGCGTTCCGGGTATTTGTCAAACACAGAGAAAAAGATAGGAATTCTTATAATTCGAGTATAGCTTTTCAAAATGTGAGTTTTCCAAATGTTGAACATAGAAAGTCACGAAAAATAAATTTTTCCATTTTTGTAAATTAGAAACACGCAATTCAGATGCCGTCAAGTTAAAAGTAAAAAATGAAACCAAGAAAAAAGACGAAGAGAGAACCGTGAAATTGGTAGTAGAGCTACAATAATCTATGTGTTTAAAAATGTCGTACGGTATAAAATTCGAAGAGCGCAAATTAACATAATGATTTTATTTTAGTTGTCCGGATACCAGATGTAGCTACGGCTAGCACAGAGTAGAAAAGGCGTGGTTCATTCAATAATCAAATGATAATAAACGTACCAGGAAATATTTTAACCATAAGATCGCATGGTATATCTCAGGGATCAAACTCGGTATTCTAGGCATAAACAGAAATGAAGCTATGAGCTGCGGAACAAACAGCGTTTAAAATAAATTTATTTTTAAACGATGACTTGAGAAGTCTCAGATTAAGAAATCTAGAAAGTCGAGCAATATCTGTCACAATTATGTAATTGAAGTTACGGAATGTAAAATAAGGAAGTTTTTAGTCTAGATGGTCCAGATACCTTGGTATATTAGTGATAACGATGTTGACTCCGGTATATTGTTATTATATGCTTTTTACGTACCATACAGTCAATCGACCAGCCAGCTTTAGTATTATGTCTCCCTTTTTTAGCGTTTCCAATCACTGTTGCGCCATAAATCTATCATAAGCCACGTTTGGCAAAAGGCTCGAGTTCTCTTGTTCAAATAGTAACAGTCGCTTACCAGCCCTAAAATATTAAATAGATCTTGGTCAAAGCAATTTAGTCAATTCGGGGAATTCCGTCAAGATCGTATTCGATAATTTTTGGAAGTTGCCTTTTCACCAATTTCAAGGGCCTTGGACACTGCATTTCAATCTTCTTAACAATATGCTCTAGTGATTTAATTATCATCTACGATCACCTTGTAAGACGTATTTAGACGGTTAGAAAGAGAATTGATCGTATAGACCTATTGAGGTTGCGATCAATGGCAGTTCTAAAAATATACTACGGAAAGCCTGACAAAATTCAATTTCTCAAGGAAAAGAGGTAACCAATCGTTTTTTTCTTTTTCTTCATTAAATTTTTTATTGCCTTGGGACCATCAAAAATGATGTAGACGATATTTTGTATCCTTGCACCTAGATAGGCCAGGGATTACAAGAACCAATAGGTGCAAAAACAACTCGAATAAGTGAGAGCAATTTGCAGAAATTGCAGGCCTATGAAGCAATTTTTGCTATTGAATCTCTTAGTTTCGCCAAAACAAAGATCTTTTCAATTTCGTCTCTCATTACAGAAATACAAAACATTGACGTTAGAATAAGCTTGCACTTTTAGCAAAAAGAGTTCATTCTATTTATTCTCTTCTTTCATCATCTCGATAGAACAAGCAGACCTTGAAACACTTTGAAAGAGACACAACTTATCAAGACTCTTCTAGAATACATTACTCTTAAAAACCACTTCAGAATATATCAGAACACTTTAAAGGATCTTGAAATTGCTTCGCTGATTTTAAAATCAAGTTTGTTGGATTGTTTGAAAGTTGATTATTTAAGGATGAAATGCAGTCAGAGTTAAATATTTTCGATTCAATCTCCCGATTTTGAGAAAATGCAGTGCGATATCGCAATGTATGAAAGTTACAGAAATTAGCATTTTTTTAAACTTTCTGAATTCAATAATGGGAGCAAGATCCTTGCAAATTTGAGTTGAAATTGATTAACCATCTACGACCCGTTTACTGATTACTGGTGGTCAGAAGACTACAAAACAAAGATCGAGACACTCTGCTTCAGAATGTTACTTCTTACAAACTAAACTAGGTAATGATTTTCCTGGCAGCTCAGGACTGGAGTATAGATTGCTTGTAAGAGTTTTTTCTCTCCATTCCATGGCTTCAGATTTGCTAAAATGACCTGATTTCAAGCTTACATTTTTTTGTAGTCTGAAGGTTTTCACGTACTCTGTATGCATGATTGCCTTTCGTTATTTGTAAGCAATTAGGTTTTAGCTAGATTTGGGTTAAATGTGTGAGTTTTCTAACGCTGCTACAAAGTATGTATTTATTTCTCTAGACTGGTTCATTGGTTCCTAAATAAATCTTTATCCCTAGCAAAAATAGGAATTTTTATTTATATTTCCATTTTGTATTCAAAATTCTTCTATTTACCCTTTTCAAATGCTATTCAATTACTATCACTATTTGAAATTCTATAACACGTCCAGATTTGAAGTATTTTTCTTATTAGTAAAGATAAATATGTCTGTTACTCGTATTATGTATATGTATTGGTTTTCATTTATTGCTTCCACTCTGAAATCATGCCCAAAGCTTCCACCTAGCACTTAGTTTGGTAAGATTGCGTATTTTAACAGCCTAAAAGGCTCATTGCAAAAAGAACTGGGAATATGGTCATTAACAAATTAGGAACCACGGAAGGACAAAAAAGGACTGTTACACTCTCAATTCTTCTACTTTTAGTAAAATTAATTCAGATTTTTCAAGTTGGGTTTTACAATTAATAATTGCAAAATCCGATTGTAGGTTTTGGCACTAGTTTGCAAAGGTTGAGCTGACAGTTATAGGCGTTACATGACGTGTTCTCAGGATATTAAGAGCACTATAGGTTAATCTTCTCAAGTTATATGCAGCAATCTGAAAATAGCTTTAGGAAAAAGAGTACAAGGAAAAATAGTAGAGAAACTTAGAATAGACACAATTTCTCACTTTTAGATAATTGAAGATTGAAGAGGTAAAAAAAAGCAAAGCAGAAATAAAGTAAGAATTTGTCGAAAATTCTTTACAATGATTTTCTTTCTGCCAAAATTTTAAATTTGGTTCTTTACGACTTCCTATTGTAGTTCAGCTCTTTCTATGCAAATTTGTGATTACTGAAATATTCTAAATAGTTTACCTATGAGCTGATTATTTCATCTGGGTTTGACAGCAGTGGCTGGAGTTTCTTACTGAAAGAAAATTATTTAATTTAATGATATTAATGGCAACATACCATCCCTATTCCAAGGACGACAGTATAGTAATGGTAAGATGCAGATAAATAAATAAATGTAGAATTGATTGGTTTATATTTTATTCACACGACTGAGACACCAGCTCAAAATTTGTAAGACTGCGTCAATGGTAATTTCACTAAGTTGCTTTGCAGTGATTTTTCCATCTGCCCTTGTAGGCCTGATTTTAGAATCATTCTATAAACTGTAACTGGATCAAATGAAACGGGGATGCTTATATCTCGCTTTATAATTCAGGTCACAATCTTAAAGATTTTACGAGACTTTCTTATCTAGAATGCGTCGATTACAACTTTTTTAAAAAAGATTTCTAGAATGGTGAAAATCTGGCAAAGCGAAAGTTGCATCGTAAGCTCCCCAAGAAAAAGTAAATCAAAATTTTAATTATTAATCTCATAACCATAAGACTAACTCCTTATGACGTGTTTTTATTTTTGATAGTTAGTATACTATCAGTAACCTTTTTCTTTATACACTACAAAATAAATTCAAATTTCAATTTAGGTTTAGCTAAATGATTGCTGTAAAAAATCGTGAACATTCCAGAAATTGTTCAGTGTTTATACTTGAAAGAGTGTCGCATCGTCAAAGTCTATACAACTAAATCACCAATTACAAGCGAAGTGTTCGGCCTTTTGTCAAGAAGCCATTTTGTTTCGCGAACAACAAAAATCCACTTTCACACTCCAACTGTTTTATTATTACTGCGTTTACGAGCCTGTTTGCAATGTAGGGAATTTATTTCCGGCCGTTGGTGGCTCTTACTACTCGATATTTCGATTAGCCTGGCGTTTAGTCAGGTGTTGATAGAATTTATATGGGCGTGTTATCCGTTGTTTTGTACAAATAGAAAGTACGCTGACTGTGTAATGATGCCCGTAGACTATTAAATTAATTCAGTTAGGT
Source organism: Ignelater luminosus (assembly GCA_011009095.1). NCBI lineage: Eukaryota > Metazoa > Arthropoda > Insecta > Coleoptera > Elateridae > Ignelater > Ignelater luminosus. The sequence goes on from VTPC01008494.1 coordinate 22,791, forward strand.
TTTATTAGTTTAACGCCTCCTGTTCGAGACCATTACTTCGATATCCTTGCAATTAACACTGATGCAATGTACAAGTGGCAAATGTTAGTTAATCTATCGCATTTAAATATTCTACGACTTAACCTGCTTTAAAGCTTGTATAATTAATTTCTAAACACACATCTGACGTTCTTAAAACAAAAATAAAGAAAAGGGGTGGGCCAAGCATAATTTATCTTCATTATTTACACTTATCAATTATAAAAGAAAACATCCAAAAGACGTTTTAAAAAATTATTTTAGATTTATATATATCTTATACACTTTAAGTCCGGGTATTCCGGGCGTCGAGGTGGTAGAAATCTGGCGTCGTGTCGGCAACGGAGCGTGGGTCGCTAACAATAACTCTGCGGGGTTGACACTCTTGTAATAAATACGGTCGCACCCGCGCTCTATTTTCCACCCGATTTAGTCCTGATGAGAAAATGAGCATTCCGCCCAGCCACGGGTGCGAAAACTCTACTGTGACGTCATAAATTCAGAGTACACTCCAGGACCATTTAGTTCTGCTGAACTTTAGTTAAATGTGTCCAACTTTCTAGTATCCGTAATGAGATTCTAGGGAAGGGACTTTGTGTTGATGATTATTCTTAGAAAATTAGTTTGTTTTTGACTTGAACTAAATTTAGAAGTATCATTAATGTGATTAGAGAGATTGTGATACAAAATTAAATTAAATCATATTTATGGTTGATTTTATGAAAATAGGAATAGCAACCAAACATGAAATAAAAAAATATTAAAATAAATCACGTTTGATTATAGTCCCAAAAATAAAAATTGGCAATGATATATCAAAACCGCAGAAGAAAAATGCTTTGACGTAACGAACCATAGAGGAAAGAATAAATTTATTTTTCAATTGCCATTTTCATGGAAGCATATGGAATTATGATCACGATTTTAATAATTTATTTAGGTATTATGTAAAACAACCAACAGATAATTATAGGTTAGAAGCTAAATATTAAAATTTCTGCTTATAAAGCAAAGACTTGAAGTAAATTAAATTAGTCAGGTAAAATGGCTACGTAAACATGTTTAAAAAGTGATTCAGTAGTTTCGTTGTTTTTGTTAATTAAATTAAATTTGTTAATTACTATAGTTATTAATTACTTTTTTTTGAATTTTTATTAAAAAATGTAGGATAGGATATAAGGAATTTATCCATAATTTTTGTCTTTTTTTGCAAAAATGACTTGAGATTTGTACATGACAACTGATATTGCAGAAAAGACAATCGCATAAAATCGAAAACAAATGGTTACGACCTGGCAATATTTCATCAGATCAATACTTTGATAGTAGTTAGGATTAGACTCACAATGCTCGTTTAAGTTTCTTTTCTCACGAGGAAAAACAAAAAGCTTAACAGAGGTTGGCCCAAACATAAATAGCAATCTCTGTTCTAAAGATCAACAGGAGAGTCTAATTTTCATCTGATTTCCTGTAAAGATGTAGGAAAGCAAAACCCAGACAAACTAAATTTCGCCAAGTACTTACTTGAAAACAATCATTCAATGACATTAAAGCCTTAAATTTTTATTACAACGAAGATGTTAGAGGTGTAAGGATATAAGACCTTGCAATGCAAATACTCTTCATAGAAAATTCTGTTGATAATTTTAAATTGTTTAGGATAGGCATGTTTACTGTGTAATCGCTTATTACTGCATCAATTACACCTTCTTCGTGCTGTACATTTACTTTCCACCAACTTTTCGAAAAACAAGAGCTTCTGCCTCTCTAGATCTTTGAAAGACTTGAGTAAAAGTTTTGTGATTTGGTTACCGTCTATCTAAAAATTGATGCTGATATTCCTTTGAAGCTTCAAGTCAATTTCCGTTATATCAGCATACTCATGTAGAGTATAGATCGTTCATAGTTAATTTAATTTTGATATCAGACAACAGAAATGCTACAAAGAACTTTATGATTTTCGTAGATAACAAAATGAAATATTTCCAGTAGACACGTTTATTTGAGGCTTTTGTTTCAAATATCCATACAAATCACTTGGTAAAGCTTTTTCCCGACGTCATAGATCATCCTGCATAGCAAACCTATAAGAAATACACTGTACGAAAAATTCTTATAATTATCCTTGGACAAAAATCTGCCTTGAACTGATCTGTCTGCTAAATCTGTCGGACGAATTCTCAAACATTCTCTAAGGGACGCGGAATTCAAAGTAGTAAAGCAAGAAAATATTCTAGTTCCTTTGCAAAAGGGTTACCACGACTATTCTGTCTTACTTTCCTACCATATCAAAACGCTCATTTTGTATCTGTGCAGTTACTAAGTACTCAGAAGTAGTTTACTGTGTAATAAAGTTGAGCTTGTATTCTGTACAGCAAGTTGGCACTCTCAACTACTTCATCACTTTCTGTAAAAGTCGCTACTTTCTTTTCTATTTATTATTATCACAAAGACAGTTACAGGATACTTGATAGCTTAATCAAGCTCTAGACAGTTTTTGATGTTAGATTTAGACTTTGAGGTAACTTTGGTATCTACCATTTTAACAAAATATTTTGCTTGAATTTTAATCTTAGACGGGAACGTACTTCACTATAAAGCCCAAACCTACTTTGTCACTAAAAATCCGACCTCTGATAATTGGCTGTAGAATTTTTGTATTAAGGAAAAACAATCAATTGTACACCATAGGAATAGACTAGCAAATATGTTTGGTTTGGCCTAGATTTAACATTTTTTTTACAAAGTTTACAAATATTATTTCTAGTTCTATTCAATATCAAGATTACCGTTTACCTTTTTTCGAAACCTGAATTACGTAAAGCTTCCTTTACTTTTTAAATCACATATCAATACTGCACGAGTAGTCTAACGTAAAACGTTTTAAAAAGTTCCTAGTTCAGTCGGTGGTTTAGCGATGTGACTGAGATGGAACATTCCATCAGATTTGCCTGGAAAGATTTTGCATGGTTTTCCCACACCGTAACAAGCCGTAACAAGCAAGAATCGCAACTGATTCTACCATTGGGCTTGGTTCACCTTTCTTTTATCTGTTTCAATTTGATACTCCAGCAGACCTCTGAGAGATACTAAATTAAAAAAGATGGCAGGTGATTGTCTTTGCTCATATACCGTGAGTGTAAAAGAAAGATTGCCAAACAACCCAAATGTCTCTAAAAGTCATGGAACTCAAAGTAGAAAAATTAAAAAATTTCTGGTTTTCTTGAAAAATGACTATTATCGCTGTTGAAAGCTTTTAGCTGTTTCTGATCTACTCCACCAAAACGCACTTATTATATCCGTGCAGATGCCAAGTGCTAAGAAGTACAGATTTTGTACAGGGCAAGTACAAAATGTTGTATTGACGACTCTTAATCAACAGCAGTTATAGATTTCTCGGTGTTAATTTGTCTGTGAGTAACTCCATTCAGCAAAATGTTTTGCAGTAAACTCTAAATCTAGTTCGTCCCTAGAAAACCGAACTCTTTAAATCTGGGAATGTTTTACTCGGTTTTCCTTGTTTGCTTTGGTCTAGGTCGAGCATTCTCCAACTTAACAAAAATCAGTAACAGAGAGATTTATCGGGTTTTTAATCATATGTTAACTATGGCTTGGGTGGATATCTATAGAACTGTTTAATCTGTTTAATCCATTTCAATCTTTTTTGCTTCACTTGGTAATCTAGTAGGAATATTTTGATCTGTCTATGTTACAACCGAATAGTGTGGATGAATGATAATGAGGCTGATTCTCCGCGCCTGCCCAACCGTTTTTACAAAGGTTACTCTCACGGAAGTAATTAATTCTTATCCCTTACCTTCATCTTCCTAAATTTCGCATTCTGGCTTTAGAAGAGCCTCTAATTATAAAATATGCTTTTACAATCAATCAGTGCTAGACCGATGATTGACAATAGATATACATGTAAATGAAGAATCTCGTTTATTCCTGATCGGGGTGAAACTGATAGACACTGTAATAAACAACCAATATGATAAACTTTACAGAATGCGATTGTCAGAATCATGGTAGATAATTTTGTTCACAGCGTCTTTGGACTAAATATTTTATAGGTATCAAAACATCTTACATCTTCTACTTCTACTACTACTTGAGCATCGCTCAAATTGAAACCAAAATGGTTTTACATATCTTTGGGGAAGTTAATAAAAAATTGACCCGAAAACGGCAAAGTCTGTATATTCTACTACTAGTCCCGTTTTTTTGCTTTAAAAGTAGGTACTTGGTTTACCGTCAATGTTTTATCGTTCAAACATGACATTCACGTCTCGTATAATACTGTCTTTTGACATCACACCAATTTGGGTTATGAAGCCTGTGGAATTTGGCTTTAGACAGTACTGTGTTCATTTGTTGTCAAATGGTTCAGCTTGGAAACATTCGATTGTAGAACCAGTGCAGTAAGTTTAGATGTTTTGACCCCATCGCAGCTCTAGCTTTAGAATAATATTAGGATAGTGATAATATAAAAATGAATCTTTTGATGATTATTCTTATTGATTTTACCATATGGTTTAAATTATGGTCATTAGAACACAGATAACTCAGTTCTTTGAATGCTGATTTAGCAAAGAAGCAATTTTGCGTTTCTCTTGTAGGATTTTCTAGTAATATCACTATGTCCAGAAAGTAAGTTCATTTTTACTGGTAAAATAAAACAAATGTATATTAGGAAAAATAATTTATTGCAAAAGAATCTGTAGACTTAAAACTATTAGTCAACATAGCTACCACCATTTTTTAAGCATTTATCGTAGCGTGGCACTAATTTTTGTATTCCTTCGTCATAAAACGTTGACGCCTGTGACTGGAACCAAGTTGCAACATGTTCTTTAATCTCATCGTCGTCATTGAATTTCTTGCCAGCGAGGTTTGATTTTACGCTTAAAAACAGGAAGAAGTCACTGGAAGCAAGGTCCGGACTATACGGTGGGTGGTCAAGTTGTTCCCATCCAAATTGAGTCAAAAGTTGCTGTGTAAGGTTTGCAGCGTGGGGGCGAGCATTGTCATGAATCAACAAAATGCCGCTAGTGAGCTTTCCACGGCGCTTATTCTGAATTGCACGACGCAGTTTTCTTAGCGTATCACAGTAAGCAATAGCGGTAATTGTTTCGCCTCGTGGTAGAAAGTCCACTAAAAGAACATCACATCTGTCCCAAAACACTGTGCACATGATTTTCCGGGTTGTCAAATTCGGCTTCGATGTTGTCTTTGCTGGTGACGATGTGTGCCTCCATTCCGTCGATTGCCGTTTTGTCTCATGTGTCTCATAGGCTACCCAAGTCTCGTTCCCAGTCACTATACTGTTAAGGAAATGGTCCCCGTCATTGTGATAACGAGTCAAATATTCAAGAGCAGCACCTAGGCGTTTTTTCTTGTGATCCTCGGTAAGAGTTTTCGGTACCAAGCGTGCACAAAGCTTTCGATATCCCAGTTTGTCATTAACAATTTCATGAAAAAGGGATTGTGAAATTAGGGGAAATTCCATAGAAAGAAGAGTAATCGTAAACTTACGGTTTCCTCTAATTTTTTCATTCACTGCATGAACAAGTTCATCATTAACCAATGATGGACGTCCACTTCTTCCTTCATCGTGCACGTTTACACGGCCATTGTTGAATTTTTTTACTCATCTCACAACCATAGAATAACTCATTACATTCTGTCCATACACCTCAGAGAGCTGTTGATGAATGTCCACTGGTTTCAAATTTTTCGCATTGAGAAACCGAATCACTGATCTAATCTCGCAGTCGGCGGAATTTTCAATTACCTTCGTCATTATAAACAAGCACTGTGACACGATAACAGCAGATAACTAACTCAAAATGGCGTCAATCGCTTAGTAACGATACAAGGTCATTGCCGCGCATGCGCGAAACTGCGATCGCATCGCTGCAACGGCGGGAAATAGAAAATGAACTTACTTTATGGACATAGTAATATAATATCAGATTTTTCAAGGTCGGTGAAGCTCATTGATCAACGTTAGTGCAAAGGAAGAAAAATAGTAAACAAAACATGAAAGATGGGTTCAAATTAAATTTCAAAGTCATTCGGGTTATGTTAGACTCTACAAGGAAAATTCTAACCTAGCCAAGTTAGATTTCACAATCCAAACTAGTTTTTCTTCCCTACAAATTTAATTAATTAAAACTTGATAACTCCTTTAATTTAGAAAATACTTGAGACATCGAAATCTTCCATTAATATTAGTAATTACTAATTGCGTTCAATGACTACACTTATTTTAGGTTAATACATTCAAATAAAAGCAATTGAGAATATTTAATTTTGCGTTATGTCTTTGCAAACCGCCAATTAGTACATTCTTGCATAAATTTAATTTAGTAGGACTGTAGGAGGCAACGTTAGCGGCCTATTGACATCATAATTTGCAGAAAATAGAGGTTATGTTAATACCTAGTGAATAATCATTTGTTTTTTCAATCGTTAACATTGTAGCACGCCATTACTAATTTGTTGTTATGTAGATCAAAATAATTAAATAGAAAAAATTAAAATTCTAAAGTGTGCACATTTTAAGAATAGTCGTATGGAGAATATAAACATAACAAATAAAGAATTGTTTGACAACAAGAAACGTTAATTAAGTTTTCTAGTTGCTTTATTAGACTATTAAGTCTCACAAATGACTAATTAGTGTTTAAAATTAGCCGCAATGCGTTTGTAGATGGAACCTCAGTTTACGGTTGTGAATATATAAACACTAGTGGTCTTTAGAGACGAATATTTCTATCGGCACCACTGTAGCACAGCTGCATATGTCGTGAAAACATTTTTGTCACATTATTAAACGGTGTTAAAATCCTGAATTATAAGCATTTAAGACGTAACGTAATAGGATTTATTATTGTGTATAACCGTGTTCTATTTTCATTTTTCGAATTCTAAATTAAAACGTTGAATGAAACGTTAATTTAAGTTCAAATTATTTTCTATTAACATTCTTCGAATTATTGGACACGAAAAATATAGTTTACAAGTCAGGTGCTAAATTAACCTAAAATATTTGTTTTCATTTTTCCCTAAAATTTATTTACAAAAATATTTTCCCTTTTTTTTCACGCCTGTCTGAAAAGTAAGTCATTTTTATTGCATGCGTGTGGCGAAAAACGAGAGAGGCAGTAATAAGTTCTTCGTCTTAAAACAACATAGCATTTGATAGAATTCAGGAAATAGACGCCTGTGTAGAAAGATAAATGGCCCAGTCGTTCTAAATTGACAAAATGACTATCCCTAAATCCCAAGCGCCACATAATGTGACAAACCTTCTGAAAACAAAATAAATCACGTTGAGTTGCTGAAAATTCTGTAAATTAAACATACTATTTCTGATTTTTTCGCATCAAGGACTTTATTAAAAGACGCCAAATAAATGAAATTAAAGGAGAGGGGAAATGTCTTATTATTGTCGACGTAAAATTTTAATGAAATGTTTTTAGGTGGGAGCATCAATTTCAGATTAAGTTACAACTGGATGCACACACATGCACATAGTAAGAATGTGTTGACAGTTTAGGCCATCAACGTTTTGAATGTCGTCGTAGTGGGTTGGGTCAAAATTTACAGACCATTTCCGTAAAACTCGTTTCAAAAGTCACTCACGAGGGAATTATAAAGTTATATAATATGAGCGATGAAAGCTCATGTGGTTTTATGTAGTCTGTGGAAAAAATAGGTTTATGACTTTTTGAAAATAACACTCACGTAATGACTATTGCAGAGGAGGGTTTTTCTGTTAGTAGGTACCTACATACTAAACTTTACCTGTTTTTGAAAACATGATTTGTCTTATACCACGAGCAGTTATAGAAATAAATGAAGAGGTAGAGAGATGCATTTACTGTTTCAGTTAGGTAGTAAAAGAAACATGAAAGGATAGAGACAATTAATGAAATATCTTAGCTTTTCTCAACTCTTTATTGATATTGCTATTTGTCTTTCTTGTTATTGATGACGTTTTATAGTCATGGTTATTAATGCCTACTCGGTTATGGTACCATTGAATAGCTTGTTGCAAAATCTTTTCAATAATATAGGTAGTTTTACAACTTTTTCGTGAAGGGTATTTTCTTTACTATTAATCTTGTGTTGCAATAGTTCATTTTCTTATTTTCAATTTCTGTTTATCTTTCTTCATCTCTTCATTCCTGAAGCATCTCTTTTTTGTATTTTGTTTGTTTTGTATTCCTGATAATTTTCATTTTAATTTTTTACTAATTTTGTATTCCTGTTTCTACAGTTCTACACTTCTTCTTTAGATTCTTTTTCACTCTCTTCCTTTCATTTTTATTGTTCTTCTCTGTTGTAATTTAATTGAAATATTCTAATCTATTTATGTAGTAATTTTAAATTCTCTAGCGGTGTCGTAGCCAGACATTCAGATCACTGCAAAATCCATCACTATTTCTCATCTGAATTACTGCAAATTGTTGAAAAGAGTAAAAGAAACATTTTTTGGATGACTACGAATCTTGAAGTAAGTGCCTTATGAATGCAGTTGGGTTTCTAATCACCATGGGCGAGCCAGAAGAACTTGGTAACTGAATAATCCAAAGTAACTCCAAATATTGTATTTGCTTTTCGACAACATACTATGTAGTATCAGGATCTTTCAAATTGATATCCAGGGTGGATCAAGGGTAAAAGTATTCTAACAAATGGTAAAAACAGATTGAGAGAAATTGAAACTAAACAAACTGCTAGCTTTACAAGGTCATAGAAGCAAGGCTAGATAATGTGCATCTCATTTAAATTTGAGACTGTCTTCAAGTTTTACAACCTCAGGTAGTAGATCTTCTCCGAGAAAACCGAGCGTTATTGTCTTTCGATTGCTTATCGATTGGTATGCATAGTACTGAATGTCAAAAGAAAAAGGCAAAAGGGAAACCAGATGTACTGTCAACAAAATATTGTTTGCTACTGTGACTAGTATTAAATACCCAGTGTCGGCGTTATATTAATCGTTGCCACTAGCTCTAGTTTTCCAATAAAGAAGGAAAATTGTAGATCACATGAATACCGTCTTGTTCTTGAAGTGTTGTATGGTTAGTAATTTAAAGTGGACTTTGAATTGCCAATAGTATTGAAAGACGCTTTTATTTCTGAAAAGCTTTTGATCTTGCTGATTTGGCACTGGCTTTCAAACCATGAAAATCTGATGTAAGCTATGATTTTTGGTCACGACCAACTTTTCTATGTTTCTTGTTTCTGATCTTCCCACCTGTTGCACACAAAAAAGTGTGCCTTGTTGTGTCTTCTATCATGCAATAAATATAACTGTTATTTGAAATTTTGTCTATTTCTTTGGAATAGCCTTTAAAAGAGTAGCGGTTTACCGAAATCTAGATAATGTGGTAATCTATATTTTGGTTGGAATCTTCCAGCATTGTCTTAAATTTATCTTCATCTTTTTTATTTTGCACTCTGTATCCATCATGTTAATCGTAAAGTCTTTTCCTTTTCCCGACGAGTAGATGGAAAGGGATCACCCATGCTACTACCGGTATTGCTTTCGTTGAGGCTATCTTCTACGCACATGCAATTCTGAAAGGTTCTTTAGTTTTATTTTATCTCAATTATTTCGTTCTATTATACAGGAGCTTCATATAGGAGAATCCAATGTGTCATTCCTAACATTTTCTCCATTTTAGTGTTCGGACTTTCTGACTGTTTTTGCCCAGATTTTTTCTAGGAATTAGTTCTGCCTCTCTTAGCTTAAGCTTTATGTCTCTTTTCTTTATTAAGCCCTTCAGTGTTATAGTTTCTTCAGTTTCTGTGTTGTCATCCACTCGTCTACTAAAACAAGAGTTTCGTTTGCTTTATATATTAAGTCTTTTTTGTGTGACTTCTGCTGACACGTTCATGTTGTTGGTTCTAGTAATACTTATTTTTCTGTTATTGGAATATCGGCTGATCATATTAACTAGGTATTCCGATATGTTCTTAGTTTGCAGCTCCTTACTTAGCTTGCTTGTACATCTTCTTTCTTTCTCGACTTGATTTATACCTCTCCTGGATTCAAATTGATTCTAATATCGAGTTTCATAGTCTTTATACAGTATGGGTCTACATTTCATTTTCCTGTCCGGAGGTTTTTCCCTTTGCTTTGGTAGCAATATAAAACTTGGTCTCGTTCCATTTATCTGGGAATTCCTTTCGTCCTAGTAGAATATTTATTTGGTATTTTTGATCGCTTCTGCTAATATACCGTCTAGCCTCGGGACTTTTGCATTTTTTGATTTTCCAATAACTTCGGCCAACTCTTCTATTGTAAAAGAAGCGACATTTTCTATTTTGCGCTCCTCTGGTCAGTAATCATCAAATAGCGTTGCCGCTATGTTCCTTCTTTCATCCTCGATCATATTGCGAGGATTTAGTCCCCCAGTGGCTATTCTGTAGTCGTGGCATAATACTTTCCAGTGACAGTTTTGGATTTATTTATAAGTTTCTGCAATTATTTTCTTACTCACCTGTTAGTTTTTTTTCTTGGTTCGATATCTTGGTTAGCTTCCTTTAAGTCGATTACAGTTTTTCCTCTTCCTTTCTACGCCACTTTTTCACTAGTACGGGTACTACTCTCTCTCTTGAATCCTCCTGCTTATTAGACCAAAATCGTAAGCCTCTTTTAATGTATCTTCATACTTCTCAACCTCTGGTTTCTCATTTTTGAAAGCAGTGTAGCTTGAAGCGAAGCAAAGCTTCACATTTGATGATTAGATGTTGTGTGCCTTACTTGCAGTTTTGCAAAATCGCATTTATTATTCTTTATTTTCCGATATTCTTTAAATGATATCTTATTACTAAACCATGACCAGTAAGAACAGGTTAGTAGACTTAGGTCGAACCTAGGAGTTCGAGAAACAGTTTAGTGTACTTGTCGAGGGTTTCATTATTCTCTTGGTTTGTTTGTGATTTGGAATATTATTCCAAAAGAAATCCTTGGTAGAGGTGCACATTAATAATGATTGTTTAATGTCAGAATGGCGCTGTAATACTAACGTCAGCAAAAATGGTACTGTTTTCGTAATGATGCCTTGCCAAAATGTAACCTAACAAAAACCTCTCTTTTATGTAGATAAAATATAGGAAAGAAAAGTTGAGATTTACTTAATCATTCTGATTGATATTAATAGCATACTCCAGAATGCATGGCAAAACAAATTATAGAACAAAATTCTACATTATACTCTTATCAGAAGGACAAACTAAGATTACTAATTACAATATTCAAGAACTTGAAGATAACGCTAAGAAGGCTTAGAAGAATTTGTTTGAATTAATTAAAATCAGTTTGTGCAAAATAAAATTTAATTTCAGAATTGTATAATAATCTACAAATTTGGCTTCTCCTAAATGGAAAAGAACGTTAGAAGTTTGTGCCTATTTAGGCCTTAGGTTTATTGGTTGCATTTAAATACGTCCTTTTGATCATATTTTTAAAAATCTATTCAATAGAAATGCGTGTTACCTGTAATTGATATTGATATTATATAATAATTGTTAGAAAAGTGGCTGTTGATGATCGAAGTAGGTACATCCGGTGATTAAAGCTGCAATGTAATAAAGTGTCTTGAACTTGAAGGTTCATGTATATTTCTTGTATCTTCAATCAACGTCAATTTTATGTTTTTAAAGTAGTTCTAGTTGAAGCTGAGTCATGAATATTATTATTTTGTATTACTTAATGAATTTACTATACCTAATAATAATAATGATAATAATAGATGCAGTGCAGAAGAGTTTATTAATTATAGACTAGAGGACGTTCATGATTAGACTGTGAACATTTTTTTGAGTTTTATTAGAACCTTATTTAACCATTCCCTTTCTTCAATTATAACTTGATTCCTTTATTACTTTTTTGTACTATGCGTATTTAGGTATCTAGACGTCTTCCTTCAGTTTTTGAGGAAGATTAATAAGAAAAGTTCTTGTATTTCTTCAAACAAGACGACCAAGCAGAAATTAAATTTAATTGAATAAAGTATGTACTTACATATGTGCAGGATTGGAGCAAGGATATTTATTGAAAGTTTTTAAAATGACTCATTTAACAATTACTTTAATCAATCAATTTAATAGACTTCTTTTTAATATAAAAATAATTGAGTTTCTATTTCAAAACAAAATTTAAACCATTTAAAATTACAGAAACGTTCTATTTAAAAATATTAAAAGCTTAAATAAATGGCTCATTTGTAGGTGTAACTTTTTATGATTAATGATTTTTTTTCTCTGGCGGGAATGCAGAGACCGCTTTGTAGCAAAAGCATTGGCAGATAAAACAACTTGCATTACTCAACAATGTAAAAGTTTAAATACACTTCGAAAACCACTTATGAAAACTCTAAAACCGTTAATTAATTTTCCAGCATTTTAATATTCCTAAATACCTTTAAATGATCATTATCAGCTCACTTAAAAGTTTAACATTTATAGAAATTAATTACCTGCATTAATTGGATGTCTTAACAGAAATCAACTTATTATGAATCGAATCATAAATCATAAATATGTATAAACAGAAGAAATTCAGTAAAATTTATTTATTTATTTATTCATTTGTATCAATTTATTCATCAGATTGTATGCTTCAAGGTGTGCTTGACATACAGAGTGTTTCAAAGTAGGTCGCAAGTCATTAGTGTTAACTATAATAACAAAAGACTTTATGATAATATCTGCAAGCTACTCGCTCTTTTCAACTTGGCATGCATATAATTAAAACTACAATCAAGAACGCCCAAATTAAAAAAAAAGTGTGAATTGGTCTTTTGACGGAAATATACTAATGACCAAAGTATAGTTTTCTGCATGGAGCTTGAGTTTTATGGCACTACCTGTCTTAGCAAAAACCATTTATCCTAACAAAGGCAAAGTATCGGTCTAACAGTAAAATAGTAAATAAATAACTTGATAAACAAATTACATCTGCAGGTCTGTATTTATGGTTGATTAGTGGACACTTATCAAAATGTTTTAACAATATATGTTAATTCTGATGATTGAGCTACTGGGTCATAAAACTCGAGTTTTATGAAAAATACTTTACTACCGTTTTTATCAAATTTTTCTCAAAGATAATAGACAGTGCAAAATTCATACAAAATTACTTCTGTTTTATAAACAGAAAATTACAAAATTAGAACAGATTAATAGAAATGTTCATCACAAGATTGTTCTGCAGTATGGTTGATGTTTGGTTTTACTATCGTATACTGCACATAACGATTTCACCAGTGTTCCCTTTAGGGTATTCCAATTGCTGATAATTGGGCATTTTGATTGCAAGATGTTTTGTTACAACCAAACAAACAACTAGATTTTTCTCAATATCTTAAGGAAAAAAAAGTTGTCCACATTTGCCTCAATTTGCAGCACTTCAATAGGGAGGTTGGAAAGCAAACGACTGCTAAATTCGCTTCCATTCATTCTATGCACTGTATATAGCATGTGCTATGTAATGTAATGTAACTTCTGTCAAAAGTTTGATTAAACAAATTTTTCTAACATCATTTTCTATTGAGATACTGATGCTTGCTTTTATAACTTGCTTTGTGCATCTTTCTGCTAAAAAGGTTTCATTTTGAATATTAGTGATCTATACATGCCGTGGATCACCGGATCAGTTATGAAATCATGGAAGTTATTCTTCTACAATAACATCTCTTGATATGATTTTTTCAGAGATTGAAACATTGTGTATTGTCTTTATTGTCTTCGTTAGAACTAGAGGTTGTAAGCTAAGAAATTCTTGTAACTCTAAATTGTGTTTCGATTTAAGAAAAGACTTAGCTCTTCCTTCCCGGTGATTAAGTTTGCCCACCTTTGGGAACCCCTCCTGCATTTGAGAGCAATAAATCTTGCTGTTGATATATAAATAGCTGAAGAGTTCATAAGACAACATTCTAATTGGTCAAATACGTAATAGTTAACAGACAAGAAGTCCATTGAATGAATCTTCGATCATGAATTTTTGGATCTTTGAATTCAAAATTTTGTTCTAACCCGGTCTGTAATCTTGACACAACTGCAAATTTTTGTAAAATCTATTCATTCATATTGGCCCAAAATCAACTTCGGTGTTCTTCTCCAAAAGTTTCAACAGGCAAATTTGCAGACACTACCCTTTTATCTCTTTCCATTATGGAATGGAAAAATTAGTTTGGTAATTTTGATTCTATTGGGTTCATAGACATGTGTCTATTTGTGAATTAAGGATTTTGACTTTAACGTAATCTAAAGTTACATTTTTAGTTCTGCTATTGGTCGCATTGGTGATGCAATTTATTACCGTTAGTATAACATCAGTTTATACTTTTACTTTACTTTATATGCACAGTCAAATTTAAATTTGTAAAGATCCGCAATACACGACCCTGTCTTTAAAAGCTTCTGGAATTACTCAATGATGTGTAAATGTGAATCTCAATTTCAGATGGGAGTTTTCAAGAAATAAAATTTCTTTTAAAGACATAATAAATCATTTTTATTTCTCCATATTACCAAATTACACTTTTACGCTTCATATCTTCTAGGACATCCGGTATATATAAATAACAAATCCTTACTAATGCACATACAGAATATCTGCCATTTAACACATAAATAAATCAAGGTTTTTTCCTAGAACGTAAGATGTCTCTAGTGACACTCGCATGTAGGAAAAAAACTTATCACGTATAAACGTATGTGTGTATTATGCACGATACATGTGGTTACAAGCGTCAGAGTAACCGACGTTATTTTTAACAAGCAACGCCAACTTGATTTAATGTTTTAAATTGGTGTGAGCGGCTGACAGGGGCATTTAAAACAACATACATTTCTGCTTTACATCTCGATGGTTTTATTACATTTTATTTGTTTTTTAATATTTTCTCCGTGTAATTTTATAGACGTTAAAAATTTAAGGAGTAATACATTGAAACCGTGACCATATAATATGGTAATTTTGGCTTTTCTTCTGTGCGTGAACTCCGTACCTGAATTTGCATTTACATAATAATTTTTGCAAATTGATTGTTTTACTCTTGCTATTAATTTGAATTACCGAATAGTAAACAGTAATATTACATAGCATTCGCATGTTTGTACATACATAATGAAGTTCCAGGAATAACAGAACTTTTCGTTATACTGGATGTTTCAATATTTTATCAAAATTGAAATTAAATTGTTGTAAATATATCATAAACAGACAGGGGATTATTTTCTAGGTGTTTTTAACTGATTTAACGTTTATTTCGAATAATCCATCAAAGTAAGGAGCTGACGGAGAATTAGATATTCCGAGGAAAACTAATTTAATGTTGACTGTTTTGGTATTCCTGTAATCCAAAATCTAAGTAACTACCTTTCATAAGATAGAACTTTTTCTTGTGAACTAAAATATAGAAAAAATACAGGAAGTTACTGAATAAAAAAATTAGAAGCTGCTCTTCTTCATTTTCCCTCTAAACTTTAATTAACTACTATCGGTAATGAAAACCGAAAGACAAATTGTCAATTTATCATGACATACTTATCATTTAAACTATAATCTGAAATTACCTTAAATTAATCCTTACATGGAAATGATATAATAATATTTTTAATTTTTACAAGCGAACTTTCTGCCTTTTAAGTTGATTTATGGCCAATAAATGTACATTTATTCGCAAAGACCTAATTAGTTTGAGAAAAATTCTTATTCTCACGTTCCGTTCAATTCCTGTCAAATTCTTTCAACATCCTAGAAGAAAAATGTTACATTATGATTGAACAAGATCAAAAGTTCCCAAAAATTCATTTACTAAATACTATAAGATTACAGTTTAAAACATTAAGTTATAGCAACTCCGCTGTAGGTGAGACGAACGTAAGTTTCGAGTTGTTCAACATGAATATTTTCGCTGTTAGAAGCTATTAAATGTGTTGAGTAACGAATTGTGCCGGTGTCGGCTTGTAACCACAAAGACCTTGTGTTAGTCACACCTGCCAGCCGCCACTAGCACTCAACTAGCGAGTTGAACATCCACATACAATGATTTGGCGATATCTTTAATAACATGACTGTATTTACTACAGCATAGACCTGAAAGATTATTTTGAATTTGGGTGGCAATCGAAGCTTGCTCTCTTTCTTTTGATGTGTTTGTATATTTTTTATTTCCCTTTGTTTTAATTAATTAGTTTTTGAGAAGGGGCAATTATGCTAATTTTAATTTTATATAAACAAATTTAAACGAACTTATTATGACAATAGGGTAATAAACAGGTTGTATAGGTTGCACATGTTTAGTAAAAACGTGTGTCAGGAGTGCTTTTCACTTTTTTATATTTTACGTTTTGAACAGATATACATAATAATTAAATTCTAATTAAAATTATTATAATTTTACAGTTTGAAAGCATTTTTTTGCAATTTTTGTTTTTGATGAGTTTAATTTTTTCTACGTCTTTTAGTTCATTTTTTTCCTCAGCATATTATACCAACAGGAATTTTAATTTCTTATTATTACTACGCCACATGTAAACAATATTGAGATAAAAGTAGTGTTTTGTTAATAGAAAGTTGGCCAAATACAATATTAGAAAATATTTTCTTCTGCCGTTTTTGATACATCGATTTTATAATAGATACAGGATGATCATAAAGGTTTCTGTTTTGATATTAGGAACTCAAAAAAGACTTTCGGTCAAAAACACTTAATATTTTAGATGAAAAATCTGCAAACCAAGACAGTACAAACAGAAACTTTTAGAAACCAAATTACAAACAAAAGGAAAATGATCTATAAAAATCAAGGAGAGACTGAAATATTGTAAGAGAATTCCAAAAGCAAAAGTAAACGTCAGAAATCTCTTAAGAGACTTAAAAAACTAATGGAGAGTTAGAGAAAAGAGAACATGGACCTCTTTTACAGAAACATTGATTTTAGATCAGTTAATCTCCCTTTTTTGAAAGATACTTCTACTCAGAATTGCAGTAGATATAAGTTAATTCAAGCAAAGTTTATAATCATGCAGGAATGTAGAGCAAAACAATTTACTCCCAAACCTGTATCTAAAGATCTGAGAGTTCTGAGCTACTAAGAAACTGTATGCGGAGACTTGCGTAATTCCTTGTTTTGTAGAAGCAGCAGCAAGACATGCAAAAAGCACGACAATTCGGACTTTATTTTTTAAAATGATAATCTCCTGGTTAGATAATGATATTATGTGTCAAATCAAAGACCATCAAATAATCAATGAAGACCCTAATTCCAAAATTGTCTACATGCCAATTTGCCAAGATGCTATTAGCAATATTAGACCCCAAGAATTCCAAATGTTCAAATTGGCACTTAGAACCTTCTGAGGTTAAGGACAAGTCAAAGAAATAGTAATCGTTTCAACTATGGCAACTTGAAAGCATTTGTTTGAATAGTAGATATAACTGGCCGTGAGACTTAAATTCACCGTAGTGATCCCAAGACCAAACAACAGAGCTAATGCTATAAAAACTGAGCAACTTCTAAATTCTAAATTTGGGCCGAACGTATGAGTTTTATTTTCTGAAAGTCTGGAAAAATTCTATTGATTATGTTGTTGTCATGTTTTTCTTCTTCAAGTCTGTCTTTTGGCAGTCTTCGGTTCTGATCAAAAGTAGCTGTTAACTCTGTTTCTAGAAATAAAAAAGATATTGAAAACGCAACAATCTTTCAACGAAAGTTGATCGAGAATTAAACACTGACAGAAAAGGCAACACTCAGATTTCAGACTCTAGCACCTACTAAATTAGAACGTCGAAACAATTACTTTAAGTGCATCTCTTTGGAGGTGTGAACAATTTAGACCTTGCGTCTGTCCCCTTCATATGAAGATAACAGTAGAAGTTGCAAAACCGCAAAATTTAAAATGGTTACTTTTGTAATATGTCCTTTTTGTGGATACGTCCTTATGGTAACCGCACTGCTTTAATAAAACAAGTGAAGAGAAAACTGTCCTGGGGTTAGCCTGTTTTCTGTCTTTCTTTGGCCGAGCTATTGGCTTCAATTGACAAATTCTGGACAAGCTGTTGCATAAAAGATTACATCTAATCAAGGTATGCGCCTTTGCTCCATATCTTTTTAGAGAGCAAATGTCTGGATTCTTAAAATAAACCCATGGCTGTATTAGAGGTTGAATTCGACTTTCCAGAGACCATGCTAATTTACAACTGAAAGTCTTTTTTGTCCACAGGCAAATTTAACTTAAAGTTTCATCTGAATGGGTGTGCGCGTATTTTGCTAAAACCATAATTTTAAATTCAACTCAATCTAGATCATGTAAATGTATCAGCAGATTCCATGTTTTACCACCGACTCTACAAAAGGTTCATACTTAAATCAGCGAAATGAGTTAATTGTTAGAAATCTTAATAATATCGTTGTTTGGATAATGGCCAAAATAATTTGTGTCAAAAGGAATTACTTCATCGCCCATATTCTGATTTGCTCTTGGTCATGATGACTTGTAATTTTGAAATACAAGAAAAATTCTTGTTTTTATGTTACTTTGATGATGAAGAAAATTAGTTACATTCAGTTTGATTATTAAAGATTAAATATTACCATTTATATATTGTAATGCATCCTATGTCAATTTTGCTGAATTTCCATTTATCTAATTAATTAAGCTCTTGAAAAGGTATCAATTTTTGGCATATTTCTTATTACGACTTATTTATCATAAAAGAGGCCTAAATTTATCATTTTTAATTAAAAGACTAAACGAACACAATAATAAGATTGTGTTTTTTTCATTTTACAGATGGCCAAAATCACCTCAACCTCTTTAACACAAGGCAACAACCAAAAAAGAAAAGAAAATCCCGAACGGCGTTTACAAACCACCAAATATTCGAATTAGAAAAAAGATTCCTATACCAGAAGTACCTTAGTCCAGCAGACAGGGACGAAATCGCTCAATCGTTAGGCCTCACCAATGCACAAGTGATCACGTGGTTCCAGAATCGGAGGGCGAAACTAAAAAGGGACATGGAGGAGCTCAAAAAGGACGTCGAAAGTACGAAACTACTACACGCGCATAAAAGTTTCCTCGAAAATGTACAAGACTTGGGCATTTTAAAGAAAAAAGTTGTGAATGACGATGATTGTCCGAAAAATTTAGTGGTCTCATCGGAAAAATAATAGTGTGTACTTAAAGAGGAAATTTACGCAAATATATATTTTATGTACCTTAAATAGAAATTATATTTATATATACCCCAGTTATGGCAAAATTTTAGTTTTTTTTAAATAAATTTTTGGTTATTCCCGAATAATAAAAACAGCATGATTTTGGAAAAATTATAATTAATGTTGTCTTTCTAAAATAACTCTACAATGAGACAGTCCTTGTTAAATATTTATCAGTTCAAAGATGTACATTGTTTGTGTTGAGTATCATCTTTTGCGAGTTTTCAGCAGGATATCCACTTTTTAAATTACTTTTCTATCAATATTGATTAGAAAAACAATGTTAATTAATGAAGAGAAATATTTTTACTATTCGAGACGCAAACATAGTCATTTTGTAGCTTATTTATTAAATTTAATCATTGTTATGCATAATGGAATTAAATTATTCCATCTTGAATAACACCATCCATCTCTTGATTACTCCAGAGAATGTCTAGAATCTCTTAAGAATCCATTTGTTGTTGTTTTATTATAGTAGTTAGTCTCTAAAGTAAATTATTTTACTGATTTAAATTTTTGTAGAATCAAGAATTTAATCCGCAACGTGAGGGAGATTTCCAGACCACCCTTCTTCACATGCCTATATGACTTTTAAAAGTTACTATTGTTATAATTACTACGATATTGTGGTCAACATTAGTGAGCATCTTTATTTCTATTGTAATTATTATTGTCATTAATTTATGCAACGAATTATTTTTTTCGTTCTTTGTACATGTAAATAGGCGCTTTTTGTAAGTGAATCAATAATGATACACATCGAAATCTCTGTACAAAATGTATATATGTATTTAAAAAAAAGCAAAACTATTATTTCGTAAATGTTTCTGATCTATTATAATATATGTATATGTAAACACTTAATTACACACTGTTAAATAAATTTACAATTAATTAATTTATTGACGTCAAATACTGACGGGTAATTGCAATATTTTATTAGTGTACAGTAGTAAGCTTTAGTACTTTTCATTGTGAACTAAAAATAGCGTCAATGTGAAAAACAAAAAATAATAAATTTTTAAATAACATTTCCACTTTTTCCTTTTTGTTTAATTTCATGCTGCTTCGAAATGTGGGCCTGGCCCCCTTTTACAAAAAGGTATTTTGTATGTAAATTTACTGTTAGTGATTTATGAATTTAGTTCTGTCGTGTGCCATATACAAAATTTATAGCTAAAACTATCCAGATAGACTCGCATATTCTCCATCTGAGATATATTAAAGTTGAAGTTCTAAGAAAGATTATTATTTTAAATATGTGAATCTAATATTATAAGGTGTATCTGGTTTGCTTTTAATAATAACGTTAATGTGTATAACTTTGTTTTTATGTATCTACCATTTCCGGTTGTCGTTTTAAATTATGCCTTTGATAAATACAAACGGTGAACTAATTTCGTTCATGTCTACTGGAAGTAAATTTTATGAAAAGTGACGTTTATGTATTGGGAATTATATTAAATGAAAAGTTATGCACATTTGTTACAGATTAGGCCGAACGAACATTCATAATATTATTTTACAAATTGGTGTTTGTACTAAAAAATAGATTTTGTTCTAAGAAACAAAATAAAAAATCCTGTACATGTAACAGTAAAATTTAAATTTACATGAAATGAGATTGTGTTATCGCTGCATCATGCTTGGGAGGCCGACGGATAACCAAATATAGTTAACTTTTAAATCTTTTGTAGATTGATTCTTGTTGGACATACTAAGGAGGATGAGACTATAAAGGTTTGTTTTTTAATTAAGTAAGTATACTTGAGTCATACAATATTTATTAATTCTAACAAGCCTACAACAACACTGTTATTCTTTTAACACGCTTCTCCTATTTGACAGCCACATTATAGAAATTCTTCAGATTTTCAAGCAGCTTCTATTCTGTTACTATTAATTTAAAAACAAATAAAATTAATTACTTTTGAAATTGAAAGCTTCTTTTAGAAATACATCCAAAGGTGACTATTAATTTCTAAAGTTTGCTTGAAGTCATTTTTAGCGATAATGTAGTTTTTCCGTTATTGCAATCTAAAAGTATTTGAAAACATTGCAACAAGTTATAACATTCATGGCAACATACAATGACAAGCGCAGCCTGTTTATTTGGTTTGCTGAGTATAGCATCGAATCAATACTGACAATATAATTTAAAAGAATTTGCACTCAGATTAATTTAACCAAACATTAGTTTGCGTTTTTCCCTTGCGATTAAGGTCCATTACTATTCATTACTGCATGGACCTGAGCTTTCTAATTGAGATATGATTCATCGACTAAAAGTGTCATGTACGAATTTCCAGGTAAGTACTTTGAGTATTCTCCCATATAATGCCTTTCTTTTCTTTTTTTCACATGGGGTCAACTGTAGGTCTAAATATGAACTAGCAATAGAATTCCGCTTATCATGTAAATCATGAAAGCTGTGCACGCAATGACCTAACTAAGCACTATTGCGCCTATTCTTTCAGTTTCTCCTATTATATTGCCTACTCAATAGGCCAACTCAATTGAGCCATCAACGATAAATTGCAATAAAAACTGGAGTTCCGACTGCATTGAGCCTAATTGTTCGGTCTTGGCATGCTAACGTGTGATCCACAAAGCTTGTTTCCCTAGTTGGTCGTGAATGAGAAAGAGAAACAATCCAGTATGAAATCTAAAAAGTATTGGTTTTTGATAACAATCTTTTCACGCAAAACAAAAGTTTTACTATCGAAAGCTGGTAACTGGAAATATTCTGTTCTGGATACATCAACTGCATTTTAAAATCAATCTCCAAATTTAGTAGTGTCAATACGTCTAATAAATCACCACAGTTCACATGAAATTCTACTCATTTAAACTAGTAATAAAAAATACCTGCAGCTCAAACCTCAAATGCAGCCCAAGCATACGTGTACGTCTTTACCAGTTGTACACGCAACTTCAATAGATAGTTACATAATTATTCGACTCCCATCATGATGGTAGTCATTTTAATCCCTTTTAACGAAGTCTTCGGCGATGGCGCCCAAGCCGAAACAAAACCGGGTCGTTGGATGACTCGGAGAAAATGGCCTCAAAGCGGAAATCGTAATATATGTTGGCTTGCGGTTATGGATGGTCACTCTACATGAAGCGGAGGAGTCGTGAGGTCCTTAAAACGATTCCGTTGGTATCAGTATGTTTAGATTAATTTCTTTATAGGCGGGATTAATTCTAAAAGTGTCGACCTGAAGATGTCCCTAACTTCAAATTTCTCTGCAAATGGGGAAAGACCTTGGCGTTCGTAATTACCTAGAATTTTGATATATTTTGATATGGTGCAAAAAATGATCACTACAAAAAAAACAGCAATTCTGACTGTTAGAAAACTCAATGTAAGGCAGAGGTGACTTCAAAATTTCTGAGCTATCACTTGCCTCTTTTAGATACAAGCTTGATTACTGTAGTTTTGGAGATGCTAAGATAAGTCTGTTATTCAAAAGAAAAGAAGGCAAACATTACAAAAGGTTTTGTTCCATTAACATTCTGAGATTTTCTTGGTCTGCTATTAATAATAAGTAGTTGTATTAATCAATACTTTAATATTTTGCTGTCCTACCTTCAATATGTATCACGGGCGTAGCCAGGTTTTAGTATTCTGGGGGGGGGGGGGGGGCTCAAGAAAATAAAACAACAAAAAGTGCATGAAATGACATTAATATTCCTATGGAAAAAAATGAAAAATGTGAAAAAAAACAGAAGGTTGATTTGATTTTCTAATGCAAACACATTAGAGATTTAATTTTCTGTTTTTCTTTTTAAGTATATCCACTTCATTCGCATCAATTTCCGTCCCATAGTGAATATTCGTGAGAGCCAAACCATTCAGTCTGTTTTCACTCGTTGTGTTGCGCAAGTGTTTTTCAGTCTCCTTAGGCTCGAGAAAGTCCTTTCTGGGGTAGCAGTGGAAACAGGTATGGTAGCCAAAATTTGTAGCAATATGTAAATATTTGGGTATAGTTTTTGATCGCACTTATCTAGGCATTCCAAAGCAGATTTTGGAGTAGTGGAGGTGCTTGTCATCACTGCTTTCCACACTTCAAGTTCTGCTTTGACCACAGATGTACTTCTTTCGGGAAGCACTGACGAGTACATACAAATTGCCTCCTCAATTTCAGAACTGGCCGAAAAATTTGAAGGTAACACACCAGATAGTGCCGATACTACTTTACGGTGCTTCGTAAGCCTTTCAATCAATTGTTGAATTGTATGTTCAAGGAATGGGATGAATAAATTTCTTTTGTAATACGTGCATATATCCGACGCAGGAATGCTAGAGAGAGAAAGATAATCGTCGACTTCTTCTTCTTCTAGGCGGCAGTATGGCAAATTCAAAATATTAATAAAATAATTTATACTTCTCGCCTCTCCATATTTCAATATAATATTAATGTAATATTTTGAACCATTCGGCATTAAATAGAAAAATCAACTTGCTATAGCTCTGTAGTAAATGCAAACTCTTGATACTCATGAAAAACTTCTTGAAATTGCTTAAAGAGGCGTCCTTTCTCATTTAATCGAAACTAGTTTTCAGTTATATTTGTTGCAAAGCCTGCTAAATTAAATGGTGAAAAATATTGCATATCTTGGCAACGCCGCAACTAGGGCTGCGATTATTTTTTGTTATATCAATATATCAATATATCCATATATCAGTAAGTATTATTTATTGATATTATCTTTGTTAAGCTGTTATGGTGGACACTCACCATTAGTCTATGTTTGCCCCCATTTCTGAATCGATCAAATCCAGAGAAACCA
This sequence comes from Ignelater luminosus, assembly GCA_011009095.1. Lineage (NCBI taxonomy): Eukaryota > Metazoa > Arthropoda > Insecta > Coleoptera > Elateridae > Ignelater > Ignelater luminosus. The sequence goes on from VTPC01008494.1 coordinate 46,859, forward strand.
ACTTCAGTCAAAGTCATTCTGATCTCTGATCTGTAGGACATTACCTACTTCCTCATTTAAACTCCTTCTACCTTTTGTAACTTGGCGCATAGAATTTCTTTTTCTAGTCCCATAGATAAAAGAGAACAATAGAAAGGTCCGAGAAGGTAACTACGGAGACTGCTATTTGCAAGCATATGAACTGATTTACATTTTAAGAAACTGTTTATTCAGAACAGGCACAATAAAGACTTTTTATTACATTATTAATATTATTGTTTAAAAGCTATTTATCTGGGTAAATGCCTGTTATTGCTACTGTTGTAAAGCAATTAATCTTCCAGAACATTTTCCTTGAATGAAAGTCTTCTCTCTCTATTGGTTTCAATTTTTAATTCCCTTTAATTGCTCCATTGTAATGGTTTATTACATGACGATTAGTAACCAACCTCAAACATGGATTATTCTAAAGTATGCTTTGTAAACCTCGCCCTAAGATGCTTAATGCAAATCACTCACGTTGAACATCGATATAGATTATAGACTTGAAAATTATTGCCCACAATGCTGTCTAAATGCGTTAGAATGTAGATATAGGAGTATTTCACACAATTCTTTCAAGAACATTAAAAATTACAATAAACCGCCCTTCAAAGTGCCAAAGCGAAGGTCATCCACTTGGATATCTTGTTTTGATAACTTAAATAAGTTAAATCGATTATCTCAGTCAGAGGCTTCTAAAATTAGGCCTATCATACAGGTAAGGCCAAATATTTAGTATACACATCTCAAAGCATTAATATAAATACGCAACATAGCAGGAACGAAAGAAAAAGAAAACGTGAGTACCCGATGAATTACTTGGTTTAATAAAAACAAGATTTAGATACAAGAAACAAAGATCACTATGAAAAGATCGACAAGGAGACTAATATATCTAAACAGTACCTTGGTTAAGTGAAACTGCAAAATATTTGAAGAAAGAGAAACAAGCAGTAATTTTAATTGTAAATTAGAAAAATTAAGAAAACAATTGACAGGAGTGTTATGTAATGCGTACCTCTTAAATAATTCTGTACTTATAAGTACAAAAGTACTTCGTTTACATGAATTTGTCAAACAATTATTGCCATTCAAATATGACGTCAATATTATATTTGTAATAAATTTGAACTGATCGAGCAAATACGTTCAGAAAGCAAGACTATTAAAACACCATTTCGCTAAAGGTTACCTTATAATCGTTTGGGAACGTTTCCGCAAAGTTGTCAATTTAATTACAAATAAACCTGCAGCATCGTATATGTATTTTTATAATCAAATGTTCCAAAGTCATCGAACAATGGATCCATAGATAGGCAATTATAGGTGTTCTTTTTCAGTCCATCAAACTTTTTAAAATTTCAAACTTTAATTGTCCTCACCCTTAAACTAAGTAATACGGAGGTTCGAAGCGGAAAGGCACTAATAAAAGATGACAAACCTGATCACGTGCATAGTCTATAAGATAAGGTAACTGTTTATGTAAACGCTTAATGTTTTTGAAAAATATTCTTCTATATATTATTTTCCAGTTGATCATGTAAAGTCAGAACTCCTACTTGAAAGATGTTTTTTGAATTTCTAAAGAGAGAAAAGTTGTGCAAAGGTTATTGTCTGACTACAATTTCAGAATAGAAATTTAGTAGAAATTAAAGCAAAAAATTAGTTAAATCAGGATTAGTCCAAAAATTGATAAAAAGTGCAGGAAATAATTAAAATTATTTCATCAAACGTCAAGATAGAATAAAAGAAATAAACGGAAAAGTTGAGCAATGGAAAATAAACTGCTAGGAATTCATCTGGTTGTAGTATTCCTTGCACAGTTGAGATTAATTTTTTCCCTTTTCTTATGTACATATTATATTGCTTTCGTTTTGTTTTCTTAATAGTATTATTAAGTATAAATGCCTTGGCATTTTATTCTATTGGAATTTTACAAAATCTATATTCTACAAGTTGATTGATTTTAGGAAAATAATTTTATAATAAGTACCAATTTCAAAAATTATATAAAATTTTGTGGAAGACAATCAGTCGACGTTTATATACATACATCTAAGATAAGCTACTTTGCCACAATCTACGTTTCATTTTAGTTGTAAGTTTGACAATTATATGTTTGTTTTAATAATTTTCCAGTGTTCTATCCATTCTTAGAATGGCACTGGAATTAAAAAATTTGAGTTTTCAATAATATTTACACTTGTACATCACAAAAAATACGTATTGTTCCGCAGAGTATTTATATAAATATTGGACAACGATTTAATGCGAGAAGTAAGGTTTGAGTAGTAGCGACATCTATGCGTTTTAATTAGGAAGCTTATTGTTAGCTGTTTAATTTAACCTCAGTAGCAAGGATGAGTATAGATGTCGCTAGCAACTAAATCTATTTTATGAAATATGTTGTGGACAGTTCAATTAATTGCCGGAATGTCGGAAATATGTTTATATATATTTTTTAATCTAGCGCCGCCCTATATATTTAATTCATAAAACACTAGACTACCACAAAGACAAAAGAGAAACAGAGTTAAAAATGAGCTTATCTTTCAATGGAATTCAAGCGTGAATTTCTTGCAATCTAAAGTAATTTACTGTTTTCTTTATTGCATGAAAAACTTTTCATATGCAATCTATATTATTATATTTTCTGGCTTTATCTATAAATCTTATTCCAGTCAGATAATTTTTAACCTATTAGCAACCATAGTGTTTTAAATTTATTTTTAGAGAAATCATTATAGATGTAATGTCAAAAAAATATTAAATACATTAATGTACTTTCTATTTAGACACGAACATCAATTATAAAAAACTTCTCACAAAATTGCACTAGTTGTAATAAAAGAAATTATTTCGCATGCAGAAGTTTCTGACATATCGCACACGCAAATTAAATAATATAAACATTTTAGAATGCATGTTTTATACAGAAAGAAAAATTACGTGTGAACGCTTACACAAGATCTCATCAAAATAATTTAATATAATAACAATAATAGCGTACTAACTAGCTTGCAATTAACATTTTCAATGGTAGAACCTGTGCAGTGCATGCGTTACACAATATTAATATTTTTTGTTGGTTTATTTTTCATAAAAAATTCTAATAAATTGTAGTAGGTAGCGAATATTGTTATTGCACAGTAGAGCATAACACGATTGCTTTTTGCGTATAGCTTGCTATTTACTGTTCTTCAGAAATATTATTCTGTAGATTCACACTTTTAGTGTTTCTATTTGCCTGATAATTTTTGTGTCCATCTTTAGATTTTATATAAAAGTTTGAGTTGCTATCAGTAGCGACTGGTGCCTTCTTTTTAATTGGGGTAGGTAACATAACGAAATTATATATTAGACAAAACTATTCCTACTAGAGTGGTGAGAAATTTATAATTTTTTATGAAATTCACTTATTATTATAATTAATAATATAAAATAAAACCAAATAATCTTTACATAAACGGTTAAATTTAATAATTTTTAAAAATCGGTTTTGATATTAATCTTAATGTATTTCTTCACATCTTCTAACATAAGTGGAGTGGACTTCAGGAAAATATCCAATTTAGATAATTTGCTTTGGGTTTGTCAAAATATTTGCTAATTGTATAACACACCAAAAACTTCTGATTCAGAACTCCTACGCAACTACTTAATTATATTCAGATTTAATAATAAAAACATAAAAAAAGTATTTCGGGTAACAATGTTTCTATACAGTAAACATACTTATTCAAATGCTTGCACATTCTTGTAACCATCATAACAAAATTTACTACTCATTTACCCAATTTAGAGATAAATATTTCTAAAGCTAGATGAAGGAAAATATACTCCTCAATAGAATTCTTCGATGCCATTAAAAAAGCATTTAAAAGAATCCTGGTACAGCCCAAGTCATTCTCTAAAAATCCACTCTTTCGTCACTTCTTTTTATATTTTACCGCCGTAATATTTTTGTTTTTTAAATCCAGCACTTTGATTTTCCCACGGCTATTTAGACAACTTTCCACAGCTTCGCCTAAGAGTTCAGGGTCGAGATCTGCTTTCCGATGATGACATTGCATTACCCCGGCAACACGAAACAGAATCACTTGATCTTGAATTGTCTTCTTCTGTCGCCCATTTTGGCACCATTTTTCAAATGCTGAGGTAAAGCACAACTAGCTTACTTTTCAGACTTAACGTCAGTGCTCTAGGTTGTTACTCCTGGAATTTTCGTTTTGTTATCATCTACAAATTCTTCAATCTTATACACTCCGCCACCACATATTAGCAATTCCGGCAGAAACAAAAGCCTTCTGTAATATGATGTTCCACCTAGATCACCTACACCTTTTGGCTTATAATTCTTCTTGTAGAAAATAACTCCGAATTGAATCTTCAATTCTCACAACTGCAGCTAAGAGGAAATTAAGAAACTTACAACGACCTTCCTTAGAAACGAACGCCAAAAGCCTGTCATCCGAATTGCATACTGTATACAGCTAAACATCTGCTAACATAAACCGCGTAGTCAGTATTTGACGAATCCCTATCTTCGCCATAGACAAAGGAACGATGAAACTTTCGACCACAATGAACCAAAGACAAGAAAGAACCTAAAGTATTCAACGGAAGCCGACTACAGATTAACTGTAGGATGGAGACATTCAGAGTTGATTAGGCTTCATTGCCTGCAGTTTAGTTTTTGTCCCCTTGTTTCTCCGTTACAAGCTAGATCACAGCCAATCAGAGCGCGATTGTTCATTATCTTTCATAGCAGCAACTTGCCATGATATTTTACGAGCATACGCATTATTTTCTCGCAACCATCTTTAAAAAATATCAATGTGACCTCCATTTGGTATGTCCAAACATAATAGCACTCAACTCAGTCTAAAGAGAAAACAATTCCTTACAACGATGGTCTTTATGGGCTGCAGCCCAGGGCCCTGTTCAATTAAGGGGCCCCCTGTGCGGCCAGAAAAAAATAAAAATTTAAACTTTTCCAGATATGGTTGGCAAAGTTGATACTTGTATCATCCCAAAGCTGCCTCTGCAAACGAGTTGCTTGCTCTCTTCTGTTGTTTAAAGTTGTGACCTTGGACTCAAATAATGATGCCAAATATTTGTAATCGGTTACTGATATACACGTAGAATTTTTCAACTGACTCAAAGTTCTTCTAGTTCCATAAAATTACTTTTGAAATAAACGTTTGTCCCACCAACGTGAGTCTTTTTGCTGTTTTATTTTATTTATCAAAACCTGATATTATTACAATTAATACTAGTTCATAAAAATTCTCATTATCTGATTGGAACAGCTTTATAATACACTCAAGAGCATAACTATAGCACCACATGCAATTTTACGGTATTTAGCGCTTAATAAAAGTTTTCGACTTGGAATTGTTAACGATAAGTTGAATACGCTTCAAAAAAATCACTGGTTAAAAAATGTAATTTTTTGTGAAAATCTAGACAGTCAGTAGTGAAAATCTAAATTTTTCTAGGAGCACAACTATAGCATCAATTCGAAAACTTATTTATTTCCAGAACTTACACAATAAAAATAAAATAAAAACAACTTAATAACAACTTAAAATGCCATTATTAATAATGGGTGTGTCCCCATTTTTCCGAATAATTTCAAAAATTCTGTTGTTTATACTTTCAATAAGTTTATTCATGAGTTCTTGTTGGAGATTGTTCCAGGTTGCATTAATGACGTCTTCTATTTCTAATGTTGTCTGGAACTGCCTGTTATTTTCATAAATTCCTCTAATGGATTTTGGATTCCTTAGAGGCCTTGAATTGAAACCGTCCGGACCGCCCAAATTAAACTTCTTCCAATTGGAAAAAAACTATCTTAACAATTTCAGAAACAAAAATGAATTTTACAATGTTATACATGGCTTGGCAAATTCTAAGCGGGCAGTCTTGTGGGGCGGCGGAAGTCTTTGGACATATTTTAGTTTTTGTTTTTTGATATGGGGACATTTTTCTAAGATACTTTTCACAGTCCATCCAATTCGTGCTGTTGCTTCCAAAATTAACCAAGCGCCATCGCCATTTAGAGCTAAGAGAAGATTTAGAACTGCTTTGTGGGACAAAGTTATTCTGTAAGCAATTTCACGGATTCCATAATTCTTCTCATGTAGAGCTCAAATCTTGCATTTTTCAACGTCCATGAGGTGCGTTTCTCGGGGTGCCTTGCAATAAAATTCACTAACAGCCAACGTCAACAACGTAACAAACATTTTGTTTTTATTTTTCACACTATGTAATTAGTATGTTTATTTTTCAAGCTGCTATAGTTATGCTCCAAGTAAAAATCAAATTTGTATTTCTTATTATCTCCACATTTTGATAGACTATCGGTTGTTTTAGTTAATGTACTTTTTGAAACATGTGTAATTGTGGCATTAACAATTCCAAGTCGAAATCTTTTATTGCATGTGGTGCTATAGTAAAGCTCTTGAGTGTATTATTACAAGCAAGGGAAGGTAGTTGAGTGACACATTTAGTTTAATACCAAAATCTCAGATACAGATGTCTACATACCCCTACAGTATATCCTTTAGATACTGATGAATCCTAAGGTTAAATTGTATGTCGCATTATGCAAGGAGATATCTCGACAAAAACCTTGAAACGCGCCGTGAAATTGTGTTTCATAAGAAAACTGTTATGTAATTCAATTCAGAGGCGGATTTAGTATATTCAAGTGCATCAAATAAAATAAAAAAATTCTTTAATGCTTGCTGACTATAATTTTTCCGATTTTATTTCTTGATAATGGGTTTTTAAGGTCTTTTTTGAAATTAAAAATTGTAAATACTCCGACCTTTCGTTTTTTTATTGAAAACTTCTTCGGGGATCTAAGTGTTACAATAATGATAATAATAATATATATCATATAATTTTTCCGATTTAAAAATAAAAAAACTACCCTAACCTCGAGTTAATTGGGAAGGCCCTCAAACAGTATTCTGTTGTAACTGATACATTTGGATCAGACTTTACAACGTGATACTTTAAAAGATATATAGTGCCAATAGCTACAATTTTATTAGGTTTTTCTCTTCCCATCTGAAACATTTTTTGTGAAATTCCAAGATGGCAAATGCCATCATAAAAAAATTGTTGAAATACAATTGAACGATCTATAGCTCAAAATAAACAAGTTCTAAAGAAGATATGATTAGAATGTCTAAATGAAAGAAAGTTTGTCTGACCTTTACCAGAAATATTTTTCTCTAGTTCTGCTTTATATTGAATATACACATTTAGTTTTAATTTTAATTCGAAAATCTAAATTCTCAATCTAAATTTTTGCTAGCCTAAGATTTATTACAGACATGTACACGTATTTTACCACCATCTTTAGATTGAAATTAAGTTTGAAATTAAAGCACTACAGAGCATTGTTTAGACGTTCCCTGAGAGTAAATAGTGGTGCTATCTACGTATATGTATACAGGGTGTTTCTGAGAAGACGGAACGTATGATTTCCATTATACAAAGGTTTGACATTTAAGTTCTCTAGTGACGTAACGTAAGGTTAACTCTCAAACGGTATCCAAACCATTTGGTCTCTCTGCTTTTGAAAGTTTATTAGAGCAAACAGGACGTTTTATATATGACAGAAAAAAAGTTAAGAAGAGAATGTCCAAATATGATGCCATTAGAAGAAAATCTTAAATTCTCTCCAGAATTCATTTTGAGCTTAGATTTCGTTATATATCTTGTAACATTACTTAGTCTAAAGGTATCACTTCTAAATCCATTTTTTCCTAAGAAAGGTCTAAATCATGGCGTTCAAAATTTAATTGGTTTGCACAGTTTAATCTTTATTTTCTTTACCCATGTAATTCAATCTTGATGGCTCAAAGAGGAAAAGAATGATTTTTCTTTGTTGTATTCATTCAAAAAAGTGTAGCATTTGCATGTTTTCTTGTTTTTAGCTAGCACTACAATGTATTAAACTATAGTGAAACTATCTATTGACAAATAAGATTCTAAATGTTGACCATGGAATTTATAGTTTGGTTAAACCTTTGCAATAGAACTATAGTATAGTTCAAGAGTTTCCTACCTAAGGTGTATTTCAGAATAAGTTTCTAACAAGTATGTAGATTTAAAAACTGTACTGTTCATTAAAACAAAAAGAATAATAATTATGATGACATAAGTCTTCGCCAGTGTATAAGCCGTTTTATTGCCACTAACACATGTCAAACCTTGCCATGGGTCTTTATAATTATACAGATTATGCAGTCTGTTTACTTCAAGTATCTGTCAAATACTCGAAAACTTCTGATTGTGCAGTACAGTACGCTCGATACAAATATGCAGTTCGTATCCATATTTAATTTAAATTGGTAGAAATAGTGTTGATGCAGACTTTTTAGCTTAAGGGCACTAGAACGGCCTTGGCCTCATCTGTAGGAGGAAATTGTTTTATTTTGATTTTTCAATTTTTGGGAATCACAATGACGTTTTTCGAGATGCAATCACAGAAATTTTTTTGTAGATAATTATTGATCGCTCTGTTGAACCAGTATAGAATTTTCAACTGCACATAAAACAAATAATGATTAGTGGCACCCAACACATTTTGTCTTATGGGTTACATCATGTCTACTATAAAAAGTACGAGAAACAAACAAACAAAAAACTGTGCTTCCAACGCGACTACCCGTTCCCAATATAGAGATTAAATTTTGAAAAGAATAAATAACAATCGTTGGCACTTTGTAAAGAAAACAAAGAAGTCTTACTGCTATACTATGAACCGTTCTTGAGATTCAAAACATGTTAGAAAAACCAAAGAGAGTGCTGCTGTGGTTCAAAAGCACGTCCTATCAATTTATGTATAAGTAAAAGAAGTTACTGCACTATCATTAAGAGTTCTTATGGTACTGTCTTCTAGCCTTCGTCAAAATTTTTGTTAAATTTATAGAAATCATTTACATAATCTATACCACTCAGCTGCTTGTTATAAAAAAAGATTTTCTGTAGACACTTCTTTTAGTTTCTATCAATTTCAATTACTTAAATTGAACGACAGTCGCTTAATGGTGAAACTTGCGCGGCACGTTTCCATTTGGTATCAGTCTCTTCGCCATCTGTGTATTTGACTTGTGTATAATAGTAGTCCAATGCGAGCTACCACACTGCAAATAGCACAATTGCTACGTCAATTATGTAGTTGGTACAAAAAAATCTATTCTACTCCTTTGAAATGTATGTTTGGGTCCAATTTTAATTCTGTGAGAAACACAGACTATAGCTTACAACACTTCAACTTCTGTCCATTCTGAATCTATCCGAATGATAATCGTAAAAATCGACACTTCTTTTATTAGAGCAGAAGTTGCTAATGCTAATTTACGGTTTACCAAAAACATGTCAAGATTTTGTGTCTTATTAGTGGAAGGATTTGGTATAAACTTTCCAAGTGTTCGGATAGATTCGGAATAAAAAGTACAGTGTACATTGTTGATATAGCGATGTTGAACTTTTTGAGGATACCTCGTAACAACACAGGGTGGTCCCTAGATTGTAAAAGAATTGCATTTATTCGTTCAAGCTGTGTTATTATTTATTTTTAATGTGAAATTGGAATTATATTTTTGTAAAAGGTTTATTATCTACGACCTCCTAACTAAAATTCTCCTTTTAGAGCTATTTTTATTATTTTCTAAATATGCTTAATTACGACTTATATGCGTGTTTTTCTTTTTATTTAGAATCGCTAATTAAAAATCTTGACTTTTAAGCTGTCATCAGTACGGATTTTTATACGTATTTTAAACGAAATTTATTGATATAGAATTATTAACAGCGGTATCTTCTAATTCTTTTAAAATTTGATAATTACTTTGTCGTTTTGGTAAAAAATCTCGGCGCTTCGGGAGTTAATTTGGTATCTCTTATTATGGAAAATAATATCTTAAAAACGTTCACAAGTTATTAGGCAACGAGTTTAACGAACGGGGAGCCTATATAAAATGAAGATTTGAATAAATTATACCCGGCTTCTGTGTTTTTTAATTAAGTATATTTAGAAGTAGTCAACTTAAGTTCTAATTTATGTCGCATTTACCGGTTTTTCTAATATCCTGGCTAGAAAATATATTAAAATCTTAAGTACCTTGCGTGTTCCGACAAAAAGGCGAACTCTTTTGCATTCATTTATATGCTAATTTATTTGTCAAATAATTTGCTATAATATACTTATTTAAACAAGATCCTATTTTCTTAATTTAACTGAAAGTCGGAGAAGTCTCCGAAATGAAATTGATAAAAAATAACGAAAAAACCAAAAACACCTTGCGTACTAATTTTCTTGACACAAAAAAATAGGAAAGTGTGAAAAAAACAAATGTCACTTAAGTCAAAATGTCTATTTTAAAGGTGGATGATCACCCTTAAGGGTGGTCTCAGCTTTGGCGGCGTGTTATATTGCAATTAGAGATGGGAGCCTATCATTAGTCCAGATAACGACATAACTAGACAAATGGGCACGGGTAGACCGATCCAAATTATAGCCCCCAGCCGCTCTCTAATTTAAGTGCCGCAAACACCTACTGACGTGTCGGTGATTTCTGAAAGGGTTCATTTCCTAATCCTTAAGTCAGAAAAAATTTTCAACCAAATAATATAAAATTATTATCATTATTGTTATTGTTATTTAAATTATTAACATTTTTGGATGAAAAAAACCTAAAAACTTATTTTATATGAGGACAATTTGAAAAATTTGTAGAATTTTGTCTGAAAAATTTATTTTGGCATTAAGATTGGCCGCCGATTGAGAGGAAGACTTAATTAACTGGCTTGTCAATTTAAGCTTTCAAATTTTATTTCATGGTCGAATTAATAAAATCGAAAATTAACATCTTATTGGTTACAAGAAATGTTGTACAAAAAAGTTAACATATTATAAATACCAGACATACAACATAAAAGTAAATTTATACAAAATGAACTAATTTACAAAAGACTTGACTTTGAATTGAATGAAAAGTGTTTTTGTGTTTATTTTTTCTCTGCAAAAGGAATTGGAATGAGTCAAATCTAGAAAAACATGATGCATGTTTTTTCGAGGTAAACAACCTGTTAATTCATAAAAAAGACAAACCATACAAAAATTGTAAGTAAAATCTTAGCTTGTATCCCATGCATACACATATTTTATTCCGTGTCGCTTTACCACAGTACTCGGAGCTTTTGTGTGATAAAGACCCAAAGAGAAAAAAATGTTGTATGTCATTAGATTTAAAAATGTTTCGTGCAGTCTACTTTGTTCAATAAATCTGTTCATCTCCTCTTTGCAACGTAGGAAAATGTAACAATAACTGCAACATAAGTTGTTTTGGAAATAATCTAAATTCTGCCTGTTCGTTCAAAAACGCTAATAAATCTACTAACGTAGGAAGTAGAAATTAATCAGGACACACGACACGTACCGGAATCCAGTCGAATATTCCTAAGCAAAAGCGTCTTACATGCTAAATTAACTGCAGAAGCAGCAACCTGTCCTATTCTTGATTTAAAAAATGTTTCTTAAAGAACGAAAACTTCTAGAGATTCTAAATATTTATTTATTGTAAAGTATTTCTTCAAGTTTGGAATTTTGATCAAATTTGATGCAAGATGTGACAAGCAAATTTGGTAAATTCTAAACTATAGTAGCCAAAATATTTTAATACTTATCTTCTTTCGGAATGAAGGTAATACACAAAGTTTTACTTTACAATAACAAATGAACAGTAACTGCGCTTCAATCCAAAAGAGCTTATAAGCATGGTGTTACCATTTCCACATTCGAATTGCTAGATTTAATGAAATTAAGAATATCGAGTTTTTCATTATAGCCACTACTTTTACAGACTGAAGTCAGCATAGAATTCTTAAACATCCCACGGTTTTATTCTGGTTTATGATTTTCTTGTATTACTTAGTCGCTACTTGTGAATCCGCGTAATTGATCTATCTATAGTAATTTGCGTATCGCAGCAATATGACATGTTTGTATAACTCGTACGTTCAATATGTTTCAAAGCAACAAATTCTTTAAAACAGTGCTTTACTGCATAAAACTCACAACTTTATTATCATGAGTATACACTGTTTTAAAGGTTTTCTAACTTTAACTTGTGTTAAGATTGCCATTCATGTGTAATTTCGTGTTTAAAATCAGAGCAGTTATAATTGCAGAATCTATTATACAATAGATAAGCATCAATTAATTAACACTAGTCAGTTTTAAACAATTTAAAAGGAAAAAACAAATAAAAAAATCTTAGAACTTCCCAATTGTGCATTTCTTTGTGCGCCCCATTCCGATTTGCTAGTTACAGACAATAGAACACTTTTGTTTTAACAGAAGATACATTCATTTCTTTTAAATTATTTCTAGGATAACAAATTAAATTTAATTTAGCTTGTTCTAACTAAAACTCTGGTTTTACCTTACTTATTATTTACAATTAAGACTAGTTATTACACGTATTACTAAATATTATTAAACCCGCAGCAATCGGAGCTCTGCAAGACGGCGCAGTCTTGTTGCGACAGACAAGTCAGGCTTTACTCTCCAACACGCCACCAACGGTGATCCTAAGTCGGGTTTTGCTTTTCATTAATCATATTATGGGCTAGTGTCCGAAAAACACTTTAAATTAAGCTGGAACATAAAATAGAAAAA
>VTPC01008495.1:0-11056 GCA_011009095.1 Ignelater luminosus
TTCTTGGTTGTTTGTTCTTTTGGTTTGTGTACTAGATTCAAATTTTCTTCTACCTTTGGTGCTGCATCACCACTTGATTTGTTGATTTTTCAACCTCTATGGTGGGAACCTGAGTACCTTATTTTCCTAGACACTGTCACGCCCGTTTTAATTTGATGAGAACTGTCCTGCTTCCTGCTGCCACGCAAACTGGAAGGTTCCTAGATGTCTCAAACAAAAACAGACGACTAATTACCATGGCTGAGATGAAGGTAACCAAAGCAAGTATATCAAGATCGCTTCTTTCATTTTCACAAACTTGGGTGTTTAATCCTACTAATTTCTTTGACATGTTCCCAGTACTAAAGCGTGATGAATTCTGAATGCTAAACACTAGGTATATACGTGGAATCGCTAAACACTGTTGTTGATGCCTGTCGACTCGTGTTCTACACAGTATTTTCTTTTAGCCAATACGCTGACGACAGAAAAACGGTCTTCTTGTAAACGAAATCTCGCTTTATTTTTTTAAACTTTCCATTGAATACTCTAGAAAACGTCGGGGTCGTATGGTGTCTTACAGTCAATTTGATATTATTCGCCGCTTCTTCCACGCTATTGGCCTTGGTCTTTGTTTATTTCCATGGGTGTAATAGTAACGATAACAATATTGTTCGCAAAATCCAAGAAGTTGGTATTGGCTCCATTGAGGTTAAGATGATATCTACTACTATTAAACCGCTCAGTGTATTTTCAGCTATTTCATCTGCAGATAGAAAACCATGCGGATGAGATGCGATAAAGTTATCTCACCACGAGTGAAAGAATAAGAATAGATCGGTAGTAGCTCTGCGATTCTAGTTGATTAGCTTTTTGGGATGAAAATTGAATTTATCAACTAGCAGAACAATATTGTAGAGAAGGAAAAATTGAAGAAAATCTTTTACTGAAACAAAAAATTAACATTGCATTTCTGGTTTATATTGGCTTGGACAAGAAAACGATGCGCATGCCCGAGGACCTACCACTAGCCGCATCAATAAAAAGATTCAAAGAATTCAAGAACTTATATCTTCTAACAACGAGAATGATTGACGATCAACTGAGGATTAGCAAAGGAGAGGTACAACTGACTTTAAAAGGAAAATCTGTGCGCTAAACGTGTTGCCAGAGTTCAGACCAAGATTCTGAATGGTTGTTTTTTCCCGAGTTTAACTAGAAATTTTACGTTACTTCTTTGTCTCAGTACGATGTCTCTTTTTCATTTTGGCCGGAAATCTTTGTGGCCATAGCAATAAGTTTTTCATTTACTTTTTTGGGACTGTCAGCATTTCCTAAAATCCATATGACCGTTATGATTGTGGTATTCTGTTTAATCAAGAATGCAGAATTTATACCATAAAAATGCAAATATCACAATGTCAAAATGACAGATTTGATATGTCAAAAATATAGATCAGCATAAAACGTCTATAAAATTTAAATTAGTATAATATATGGTAATCAGTCTGAAATAGCAACGTAAGTAAATAAGTAATAAATGTCAAATTCGAAAACATTGTAAATTTTGTAAATATAAATATGAAAAGGAAATGCTGGTAGTATGGAATTGCAAAGAGAATTAGAAAGTACTAACACATGGACTTTCCTTTCCATTTCTTTAACCGCCACTACAGCTGTATATGTGTTTTTTTCCGCTCTCTGCCCAAAGTTGCTTAACATCAAGGCATCAGACCAAACAAAAAAGCTTTTTGGCCTAAGCTTCATTTAACTCTCCAAAAATATGAAAAAACGTTTTTTTGTTTCTGTTTTGGATCTTCAACCTATTAATAGAGCGTAGAGCTTTGTCCTTTTCCCATCAACTTTTTGTCAAGTATGATACAGATGTATGATGTTTAGCCTGCAACCTCAACTGATCTATATAAAAAGAGTCTCTATCTATTTTTGCCAAATCATAGCCAAACATTTTGCATTCTGAGGTACACCGTTATGGTATTTTTCTTGTTTAAGTTTCAAAATCCGGTAACCTTAACAAGACTAGTGGAAGATTGTTAGGACACTGTTGAATATTCTTTTTCTTTTTGTTTCAGTAAGGACTTGTATCTAAGCATAAGGACTAACCCAGAAAAGAAAATCAAATGACTGACACAGTCAGTATTCACAGTTATGGAAGTCATCCACGATCAGCCATAGACCACCCCACTACGTAGGTATTAATTAAATACTCCTAATCGATATAAAGTAATAAATGTCATGTTTATTCTTCAAGATATACTGAGACTTTGGTGCATCTTTTCAAAGCAAACGTAGGATCTGGTATTTTCGCAATGGGTAACGCATTTAAGCACGCTGGATTTGCCGTTGCACCTTTTTGTACGATATTTATAGCGATTATTTGTATTCATAGTCAGCATCTTTTGGTAAATACGCAGTTTAAATTATTAAGTTTAACTTTGTTACAAAACAATACTTTTAGGTTAATGCCTCAACTAGAATGAAGAATGAATTACATTTAGAAGAATTTCCAGATTATGCAGAAACCGTTGAACTAATCTTTGCTACAGCACCCATGGAATTGCAACAATATTCAACAAGCATAAGAAGCGTTGTGAACACGTTCTTGTGTATAACGCAACTTGGCTTTTGTTGCGTGTATTTTGTTTTTATTGCTACCAATATTAATCAGGTAGGTACTAGTATCTTGCAAGTATGGTAGATTTGACTGTTTTTGCAAATTAGAGTATGTAGCATCTCTAGCTCATGATGTGATGGTTAGTCTTCTCTTGGACAAAAGTAATATTTAATGGGATTTCTTTTCAGGTTGTTGAAGAACATATTTATGCAATTAACATTCACTTATTAATCACCATAATATACTTTCCCATACTCTTAACATGTATGATAAAGAATTTAAAATATTTAACACCATTTTCTGCAATAGCAAACGCCTTATTACTCTTTGGTATTATTGTGACTGTGTATTATGCCACACAGGACATTCCACCACTTTCAGATCTTAAACCTATGGCAGAGGTGTCACAATTTCCATTGTATCTTGGTACAACTCTTTTTGCTTTTGAAGGAATAGGTTTGGTAAGTTTTTTTTACATAGCATTTTATATTTAGTTTACACATATTTTTTCAGGTTTTACCTCTTTACAACGAAATGTTAAAGCCGCATCGTTTTTGTGATACATTTGGAGTTTTAAATGTTGGCATGAGTTGTGTCGTTTTTCTATATGTTACCGTTGGTATTTTATCTTACTTAAAGTATGGCGAAGACATAAAAGGCAGTGTCACTCTTAATTTGAACCAAAAGGATATGTACGTTGAATTGTTGGGCATATGTGAGAATAATTTTAGAATTTTTCAGAATGGCTCAATGTGTAAAAGGAGCAATATCTGTGGCTATTCTGCTTACTTACCCCTTACAGTTTTATGTACCATTTTCTATAATATGGGGACTCACAGAAAAACATTTTGGCCCATTTAAATTCTCCACTGTTATAGAAGTAGTTGCTAGGATTTTAGTTGTCACGTTAACTTGTACGTATTTAATCTCTTCTAATTTTAATTTTTTTACAAAATTAATTCTGTTTCAGTTGTTATAGCTCAAGTTATGCCATACTTGGATATAGTTATATCTTTAGTAGGTTCAGTGAGTGGAGCTGCGTTAGCTTTGATTTTTCCATCAACTTGTGAATTGGTTACGTATTATACCAGAGATCCACAAATACCTTTGTGGATCGCTTTTAAAGACTTATTCATGATTAGTGTAGGACTGTTTGGTTGTGTTACGGGTACTGTACAGAGCATTCGTAGTTTAATTCGTCAGCTTACTACAGATGATTCAAACAAAGAACTTTTACTTATAATAAACCCTGCTATGTTGGAATATTTTTATCGAGAGTAATATTTTAAAGTTGTTTATATATATTGTATAATGTTTTCAAAATTTTGTTATAAATAGTTTTTAAATGTACAAAATCAAATCTTGTTTTTAAAATAATAAAGATCTTAAAGCATCAAACGTGCCGGCATATGCAAGGTATTGCGAACTTGTCTGTATTCAAGCCTTTAGCTCTTTGAGGTAATGCCAATGCTGAGTTTCTGCAACTTCCTAATCATGTGTGTAAGAGAAGTTAAATATTTGTTTGCTTCGTCCAATATCATAATTACAGAGAGGACGAAGGAAATCATATAATCAGAGACCTACAAAACTAAGAGTTTTCAGTATTCTTTGGCTCTACAAGATTCTGAAAGATCTAAATGCTTTCAAGAACGTGAAGCCTTCAATAACTTGACTTGCAATAGCAAGTTTGATCATTGAATATCAAATAAAGCTTCTTAGCAAAGAATTCAAGTCGATGAAGATAAGTAACATTTTTCTGCTTGAATCTTACCTGCAAAAGGTTATAACCTAGTTTGAGAAGGTCCATTAAAAGAATCAAGCAAGCGGAGACTTTTTCTGTTCAAATGTAGACCAAGAGCGCAAACTTGACCTCGGCCAAATTGGTTTATATACAGTCAAGTGTATCAGCAAAGAACCACTCCTGAGCAGGTTACTAAATAATTTGGTTTTGAACTCTTAAATATGCAAAAGTGTTTTGCCGCTATACGAGTCAATTGGGAACCAAATTTGCCCGCTGTGCATAAGCTTGTTTGCGATAAAACAGGAATCAATGTTATGGTTCAATTTTACTAAAAAACTTTGTACATCAGCTGAATCATCTTACAAGAATTCTGTTGTCATACCATTTGAACCATCACAATGAGAAAGGCTAGAAGGCATTAATTGATAAGGATTAGGTAAGCCCAAAAGCACTCTCCCCCAGATAGTAACGTCGAATTAAGTAAGCATATTTCGTTGCCGTTAATGAATCTGAATAATTGACGTCATTTCTGACGTATGTTTCATTTACTTGCTAGTATAACATTGAAAAGATGTCCAGTTTGCCATTAAATAACATCTTTTTCACGTTCTGACAAACTGTGATGTTTGGCGTCTTTTCAAAATTAGGTAACTGATGATCAATAAATCAAGTGAATTGACGTCATTCTGCTTACTGTCATAGTTTCTAAAGTGCAAAATAAAAAAGTGTACTAACTATAAATAGACTTTCTATTTAATAAGATAGGCCAACGATTTTGATCTATACTTGAGATCATCTAGATACTCTCGGGATGCACCCAAGTTTAGAATGTGTCGAAATATAATCTTCAAAACAGAGCATTATAAAATGACACTCTCAACAAGCTTGGACCAATTCATTAAATAATTAAAACATTCGGTTTCATTTCTTGGGAAGCAACATGATCAGCAACGAAACCGGTAATCAACAGTTTTGAACATTTTCCTTCATCTATGGACCAACCAAGGGCACTCTGTTTCTGTTACAGACAACGTGGGATTTAATGACCCAGCCACACAAAAACAACTGCTAGTTCTGAGTTGAAGAAAAGAAGAAGTTCAAATTATTTTTGAATAATAACCATACAAGAATCTAGCCCAACTGTCCAAAACTGATTAATTTTGTCTAAATCAATTTGCGTCACTTGCTAAGTTCACGTTGGTTACTACACTACAAATCTAATGCAAACCAAAAAACCTTGACCGTAAAAAGACTATTACTAGAATAAATCTTAAGCATCAGTCACATTAAATCTTAGTAGACAGTTTAGCTGTTTTCCAATATTTAGTCTTTCATTATTACCATCAATGCATTTTTATTGAGTACTCATAACAAAATTGGTTGTTCGGTTTAGTGCCGAGAAAAGATGTGAAAGGGAAAATAGAAGTGGTTCAGTTTGAGACATTCGCTGAGGAAAAGAAGTCGGCACAGTCTTAATCATAACAAAAATAGTGTAACAACTGATGAAAATGAACTTAGGAAAAGAAAGGTACCAAGAAACCAAGCTAAAGACTATATGATCGTTACAAAATAAACTGACAAATTAAATCGCCAAAACAGGCAGAAGAATCTAGCCCAACTGTCCAAAACTGGTTAATTTTGTCTAAATCAATTTGAGCCACTCGCTATTAAAGTCACATTGGTGGCTACACCAAAAATTCGGTGACCATAAAAAAATATTACCAAACTAACTCTTAAGCTTTAGTTACATTAAATCTTAGCGGACAGTTTAGCTATTTTCCAACTAACAATGCATGGTTGCTAAGTACTCATTACAAAAGTAGTTGTTTGGTATAGAATTGAAAAAGAATATAAGAAGAAAAATGTAGATGGACCTATTTACTAAACCAATTGAAATATTTGCCAAGGAAAAGAAGTTGGTAAAGCTATAACCATAACAAAAATAGTGTAACCAAGCTAAAGATTACATGGTTATTACAAATTAGCTGACTAATAACATTTCCAAATGAGACGCCAAGATTACAAAAATAGAAACAAAATTAATTTATTTTAACAATTTTATTAAAAAACAGTTAAAACAAACAATTACAATAATTACATTCGTCATTACCCTATATTAAAATATAAAATACTGATCGATTTCTATATTACTATACAAAATATACAAAATAAATTACTAAAACACAAAAATTAAAAGCTTATTATACTAAAATTGCAGTCTTCAACTACTACTTCTTTCACCAAAAGCTTTAACAATCAATCGAATACTTTCATACGATCCTGTGACACATCCCAAAATACCCAAAACGAGTATAAACAGATTTTTTATAACCATCCATGGTGTGATTTCTGAGACGTTCCAATGTGTTACAAATTCAAGAATTGGTGGGAATAATAATGCAATTGCTGTACTACTGAAAGCGCCTACTAGTGTAATGAATAAGTCTAAAAATGGTATGGCTTCTGCTAACACAACTAAAAAGTAGAAAAAGGAATTAATAATTACGATAAGACAGTCTAAAATCAGTTATACTTACATGTGATTAAAACAAAAAGTGTTCTAAATGCAAGTTCAGCAAATACAGGATATTTGAATGGTCCAAATCGTTCATTAATAGCTGGAAACATTATATCGATTGGAATGTAGAATTGTAAAGCAAATGTAAATAGAATTCCCAAGGAAATCATTACTTTTACACATTGAGCTAATCTAAAAAGAAAATTATAAATAAATAAAAAGTTTATCACTAGAATGAATAACAATCAAGACTTACACATCACTTTGAGGCAAATTAAGAGTTACACTGCCCTCAATTCCTTCACCATACTGCAGGTACGAAAGAGATCCTACTACTACATATAGGAACGTTACAAATGTCATGCCGACATTTAACACCCCAAGAGGTTTACCAAAAAGTTGTGGTTTTCTCATTTCACTTTGTAGAGGCAATACCTGAGATGATAGTTTTACTTAGGGTTGATTTAAAGATATATTTTGATTAGCTTACCAGTCCAATTCCTTCAAAAGCAAAAAGTGCAGTTCCAAAAAATAAGGGAAATTGTTGTAATTCTGCCACTGGTTTTACTGTTGATAATGGTGGAATATCTTGTGAGCAATAATATAAAGTTATAACAATTCCAACTAACATTAAGAGATTTGCTATTGTTGAAAGTGGAGCTAGGAATTTGAGATTCCTCACCATGCAACTTAATAATATTGGTGCAAGTATTATTGCCATATGGAAATGGACATCCAATACCAAGCCGTGTACATCACATACCTATAAGTTAATTTTATTTATAAATTACTTAAAACAACTTACTAATTAGATTTCTTACTTGTTTAATGTTAGTAGAAATAAATACAAAATATACACAGCAAAAACCAAGTTGTGTTATACATAAAAATATATTTATCAGTTTCCTCATGTATGGGGCATATTTCTGAAGACTAGATGGGCCTGTCGCAAATGATAATTCTACAGTTGTAGCAAAATCTGGATATACATCTAGATTTAAAGATTTCTTCATTTTCTTGGCTGCAGTTAACTGAAATAAAAAAAATTAAAGTTAATTATGATAAGTTCATATTATTTGTAATTGGCTAATCGTTATACTCACTAGAAGATGCTGACTATGTACACATATAACTCCTAAGACTATGATAAGCCAAGGTGCCATAGCCATTCCGGCATTTTTAAATGCATCACCCATAGCAAACACGCCAGATCCTACATTTCCCTTCAGTAGATGCATTAGAGTTTCTAAATACCTACAAGAATGATAATTTTAATTAAATGGAAAAAGACTGTGAAGGTATAATCTTACGTTGTTGGATGTTCTACTGGAACACCATGAGCACCACCACCACCACCTTGACTTTCAATTTTTTTGGCAATTTTCTCAGATGGTGGTATTGAGATTATGGGGTCTTTTGATTGAAAACCCATACTGTATGTGTCATCAGCTCTGTAAATTTATAAAACAAAATAGAGCTAAGTAAGATTATAAATTATAAAGAAACAAGTACATAAGAATGTAAACGATTAACTTACCTTTTTTCTTTGTCGCTTATGATATAGATGCCATTTGTTTGTTTTTCTTTGTTGGTGGTCCGGGAGCACTTGTTTTCCATTTCCATTCTGGAAAGAAATTGGAAATTAATAATTTAATAAATTATAATTAATGTTAATCAAAGACTGAGATTTTCAAGATCTTTTGAACCCAAATTTAAAAATTATTTATATTTCAAAGAAATAAAGACAAATTAATTATAATAATATGCAGAAAGCAATGCAAAGTTCCTTCCTGTTTCGAAATTACATGATAATTATTATTCCGATTAAACCATAACAATTTTAACCCTATAAGTAATGTAATTACAATAAATTATGATAAGTAAGTAACAAGTAAATGACTTCCTTAATTATTCTGTGTGGAGTGTAGGTGTCTTTTGTAAAGCTTTAAGGTGGTAACAGCAACCTTGAATTTTCCTCTCTTTTCTTCTAATAACCAACCACGTTTTCATTCATGGTTTTGCTTTAGAAATAAACAGCATGTGCCAGGATGTTCTAATTTGAAACAAAAAACTTCAATTTGTTTATGAAGAAATCTCAAAGCAAACATCCGCTTGTTGATTCTTTATTTAAATATATTTTTACTTTCTTTGTTGTCATTTTTAAAAAACTTATCAGATTTATCACTAGCACAACTCTTCTAAATGTAAATACAGAATTGCTTCAAAAATTTAATTAAACAAAAATTAAATATCTTTTGGAATTTTTAAGAACAAAATGTACATTTTGGTGCATTCCACTCTCATTGAAGCATGAAAAACAACTGAGACTAAGAGAATTGCATATTCAATATTAATTTCGGTTAATTTTCTTCTTGATTTTTTTAAAACTAGCAATATTCTATCAATTTTGAAAATACTTTCTAGAACAAAAGGATATTGTTTTGATGCTCTAACCTGATAGAAAAATTAAATGCAACTGGAGCTAAAGAATTTGAATATTTGGTGTTAACTCTTCTTTATTTTCTTCTTGATCTTTAAGAAGTGACAATATTTGATTTCTGAATTTCTTTTTAGAACGAAACGGTAGGTACAGTTTTGATGTTCTAATCAAACAGAAAATTAAATGCAATTAGAACTGAAAAATTTGAATATTTGGTGCTAATTCCTTTTTATTTTCTTCTTAATTTCTAAAGCCTTTCATTGATTCCTGAATTTCTTTTTAGAACAAAAAAGTACAGTTTTGGTGTTCTAATCTGCTTCAAAAATTAAATACAACCAAGAGTAGAAAATAAGAATATTTGATGCTTATTTCTGTTTATTTTATTCTTAAGTTTTAATAACTAGCAACAATTATCGATTTTAGAATTTATTTTTAGACCAGAAAAGTGCTATTTTATTGTTCTAATCTCATTGAAGAGTGAATTACAAGCTAGACTGGGAAAATTGAATATTTGGTGCTGATTTCTGTTTATTTTCTTTTTGATTTTCAATACCTAGCAATAATTATCAAAGTTAGAATTTCTTTTTAGACCAGAAAGGTACTATTTTAATGTTCTAATCTCATTAGAGAGTGAATTATAAGCAAGAATGGAAAAATTAAATATTTAGTGTTGATTTCTGTTTATTTTCCCTTTGATTTTTAAAGTTTAGCAACAATTATCCATTTTAGAATTTTTTTTTACACCAGGAAGGTACTATTTTAATGTTCTAATCTCAGTGAAAAGTAAATTACAAGCTAGACTAGGAAAAGTAAATATATAATACTGATTTCTGTTTATTTTCCGTTTGATTTTTAATATCTAGTAACAATTATCCATTTTAGAATTTCTTTTTAGACCAGGAAGGTACTATTTTAATGTTCTAATCTCAGTGAAAAATAAATTACAAGCTAGACTGGGAAAAGTAAATATTTAATTCTGATTTCTGTTTATTTTCCGTTTGATTTTTAATATCTAGTAACAATTACCCATTTTAGAATTTCTTTGTAGACCAGAAAGGTACTATTTTAATGTTCTAATCTCAGTAAAGAGTGAATTACTAGCTAGACTGGAAACATTGAATATTTGGTGCTGATTTCTGTTTATTTTCCTTTTGGTTTTCAATATCTAGTAACAATTATCAACTTTAGAATTTCTTTTTAAACCAGAAAGGAACTACTTTAATGTTCTAATCTCATATAAGAGTGAATTACAAGCAAGACTGAGTTAATTGAATATTTGATGTTGATTTCTGTTTATTTTCCTTTTAATTTTTAATACCTGGCAACAATTATCGATTTTAGAATTTCTTTTTAAACAAGAAAGGAACTACTTTAATGTTCTAATCTCATAGAAGAGTGAATTACAAGCAAGACTGAGTTAATTGAATATTTGGTGTTGATTTATGTTTATTTTCCTTTTAATTTTTAATACCTGGCAACAATTATCGATTTTAGAATTTCTTTGTAGACCAGAAAGGTACTATTTTAATGTTCTAATCTCAGTAAAGAGTGAATTACTAGCTAGACTGGAAAAATTGAATATTTGGTGCTGATTTCTGTTTATTTTCCTTTTGATTTTTAATACCTAAATTTCTTTTTAGAACAAAAAGCTGCTATTTAGTGTTGTCTTATCAAAGAATGTAATACAGTCAGAACTGAGAAGTTTAAGTGATGGTAATTTCTGTTTAGCCTCCTTTTGATTTTGTT
>VTPC01008495.1:11066-95051 GCA_011009095.1 Ignelater luminosus
GATGATAATCTATTATTTCATTAAACAATAAAATTACCAAGAATTAAAGTAGCAATTAACATTTTAATAAATAAACAGGTATGTAACGGACAAACACTTTTTTTTGTTGTTGGTTCCACAAAAGAAATTCCTGCATTGGTAATAACTTTAACAATTTTATTTTTAGCACTGTTTTGCAAGAATAAAACAAATAATGATATGTTAATAGTAATGATAGTAATAATAATATTTTAAATTGTATTTACTTTTTCTACTTCCTAAATTGATTTAAGTAATTTATTATACTGACATGAGACAAATCTAATTGCTGCGCTTACCAGTTATATTCGGTTTTAATCTTAAGTAATTAATTCTTAACAAGTTTTATTTATCGAAATTGTTAAACAGTATATTGATAGAAAAGGAAAAAAATCAAAAAATAAATAAAAGGACGATAATAATAGTAAATAAATCTCACCTAGAGAATCCCATGATGATGTTGAATTAAAACCGTTCTCCTTTTAAACAAGTAGAAGACACACAACAAAAAAGGCTTTTGCGTGGAAAATTACACTTTTAAACCACTCAATTTGTCGCGAGCGTATTTATAAACCAATTAGAAAAAAAGACACAAATTGCTAGTATACGATTTTTAAGTGTATAAAGCGCAAACTTTCCAGTGTTAATAAAGGCTGACCCTTTTTGATTGAACTTAATATACTACACGCAAAAATCCGCCGACAATTTATTTTATATCTAGATTATAGATGATCATTGGTTGAAAACTGAAAGATAAAAAAAAGTAAGAGACAGCAATATAGCGCGATGGGAAAATGTAAAGGCACGTACGGGAATATTAAGTTTGTGGAAAATCACGCTTTTATAGACTTAACACCATGATAAGAGATAAAGGAAGTTATTTTGAATAATTGCAATTTACTGTTTTTTTATGAATGGCTTGTTTATTAATTAGAATAATTGAGGATTTCCCTTAAATGGGTCAAGCCTATAGGTTAAGAGCTTCTTAGAAGATTTCTTAAGATGAAAAAAAGGGAATTTTATTTATTTATAAACTAAGCAAATCAGTGTGATAACGAAATATTTTTGTTTTTATACACTATGTTAAAAATTAAATAATTCGAGCAATAAACTATGTTGTTGCTGCATAAAAAAGGAAAATCTAACTTTTAAAAATTTTTTATTTAAATCTTCAACAAATATTCTCTGAATGATAAAATTTTTCACACCACTTGAAGCTATAGAATCAACAATGATAACAAGATGTAATTTTCTTATTTAAGTGCAAATATTGATTAGAAAAAATTTCAAGCACGTTAACTTGTGTTTATACTCGTAATTGAAAAGGTTTAAACATAACAGGTTTCTTGAAAGTTTTCCTTTGTTTTCATTACGTAATAATACCGCTTTTTATAATGCAATACATTGCACATACTACTACTAACTACAGTTAGATAAGGTTTTCAATTGTTTAGAATTTAATCTGAAAGGAAATTAACGATATTTTGCTAAAACTCGAAAATTAAAAACCCACCAACAGAGGAAGATATGTTCTACTAGGCCTTATTAGATTTAGATTCACAATCTAATTTTATTGCAAACAGATTATTTAATATAGATAACAAGCTGATGTATATTATAAAGTGAAGGAATCTCAAGATCTGATTTTATGGTTTTACGTGGTACTTAGATATGTACTATTAGGATTGTTATAAATCTCAAGACTTAAGATTAAGAATTTTTAATTTCGCATTAAGTGAAACACGTGTAGGCAAGTAAATTTAAATGTCCGTTAAGAAAAACCACAAACATCTATGTATAATGAATTTAAAAATGAATATACCTGTGATTTGGAATTATTTAATAATTATAAACACAATATCTGCTATCAATAAATGCTATTTTTATCATCTATAGTCTTGTTTATTTGCTGTCTTTAACACTTATTATAAAATTCCCAATTTCTATCTAGTTATTTCTAAGAGACTCTTTTATCACACACAGTGGAAAATTCCACCATACATCAAACAAACAGAACTATAAATGATAAAATAAATATTTTCATTTTTTTTTAATCACCCCATAGATGTTTTTAAATATATGAAAAAACAATTTTTGATATCATTAATTTCGTCAGCTCAAAATTGCACCTTTATTTAATCTCATTTTAAAAACGATATGACCTTACCTCATTCACGCCTACTAATTTAATTTAGATTAAACTCGTAGTGCTCCAACCAAAACGAATTTTAAATGTTAACTGTAATCTAACCAAACTGATTGTCTACAATGTTATTTATACCTATGCATTATAAAACGTGCATTAAAAAAGCTGTTACACTTTAATTTTGCTCGTTTAATTTTACATTTTTTTCTAATCTCAATAGTTTGAAATAAGTGATTTAATTGCTTTTATTTTTTTTACATTAACTCATGTTCTAACAATGAAAAATTAAAAATTAATAGCGAGCAATAATTTCTTTAAATAGAAAAGAATTTAATATATGAAACAACCAATTTCAAATAAACAAAAGGGTGTTTCTCAGGGTTTTGCTTCAGGCCCGCTCTTATTTAGAAATATTGTTTTTCTATTATTTTAAAAAAATAGAAATCCCAAATGTTTTAAGATTAGTTTCACTTTTTTCTGATACATGATGACTAACAATAACAATAACTCAGAAATTTGAAAATATGTAGCCAAAAATAGTTTTGTAAACTCGTTTCATTATATAAGTATAAATTTACATTAAATTAACCTAAAATTTCAATAAGAGACGTTGTTCACCTTTTTATCTTCTCGTTTTAGCAACTTTTATTCATATTAACCTTGCTCGCGGTAAACGCAGCGGTAAACGCATCTATTGATAGAAGTAGACAAACAGGCGCTTTTGCAACAATTTTATATTTTTATGCTAAACATGCACAGCAAGGTCTCATTCATATTGCAAAAATGATAGTCATTTTAATACTTGTTATTCGATACACGTTACATTTATTAGAGACAGGATCTCTATGCAGTTTTTTAACTTTTTTTTTTATTTTTCATTTTAAAGTAACATGAAACTTGTGTTGCTTTATATGGGTAGTAATAATGTTCAAGAACATTAAATGTTCTGTAAGTTACAGATTTAACAATTTTTTTAATTGTACCTCGATTTTTAATGCATGCAAGACAGTGACCTTTTAATTTTATGTACACTTAGTTCACTTTTAACAATGACCCATTAACGTGATATAACAAACACTACATAGAAAGAACTTAGGATTAAGTTTTAGATTTTAATACGATAATATAAACAGTGAAATGTAACTAACCAAAATATCAACTATACAGGGCGTGCTAGATAAAAGTGTTTATCAGATCGCGCAATGCAAATACTATAATTTTGCTTATCGCTACACAAGCTTTCTTTTAATTTGTAAACTATTTTTCAAGAGTAACTTATAATGTGTTTAAGCAACCAATGGGACTGTTTTCTGCCTCCTTCATTTCTTGACGTGACGTCTTAGATTTAAAGAATTGCTTTAGTTTAGTTTAGTTATCATCAATTTTTTTAATTACGAAAAACGGATTAACTTGAATTATGTACAATTGTATATCATCCTTTGTAGAAGTGGGGAAACTAATCTCCAAATCAGCCATAATTGCAAAACATGAAAATAACTCATCTTAAAATTTCAAAAGACTTAGCCAATAGTCAGTTAAACTTGTTTAACTTGTTTGATTGATGACTGAATTGCTTGAATAGAAATTAACAATATCATACTGGCATTTTTGAAGGTTATGAGCAAACGAATTTGTTGCCTTCTAAGGGTCATGTTCAGGTCAAGATCAGGATCAATTAAAGATTTTTAAGTTTCAAGCTAATTTCTGGTAGAGATGAGACTGTTAATGTTTGGGTCGGCTCTGCCAGTTCCATCGATTTGAATTCCAAATGCTTTATATAGATCATCGCTAATCCAGAAACCAATCAGAAAAGCTAGTTACTATGAGTTTAATCGAATTTGGAGCCAAAATGCATACAGAATTGGGAGAGCTACAAGCCGAATCTCAGCATCAATCACCCGAGAATAATGACGTTAGAAGAGATAGAAGGAGAACGGGCACCCTCTTTCTAGGTTTCTTTTTCAGTTCCTCGCGTTTTCGATCTAGAAGATGATCTTATAGAAAAAAAGTACATTAACCCCTTTTTGTTCCCCATTTCACGGAGCATCAAAGTGCTACAACTACGTTTCTCTAGGAACTCGGATAACCGTCACAAAAAGATCCAAAATTACATTCTTTTTTGTTCTAATCGACCGGTACTCACCTAAACTTGTTGCGCTAATGATGCTCTTTAGTTTGAAAAAAATCCCAGCTTGATCGAATCATAAATAACCGAGTTAAAGAATTTTTAAGCGCGCGTCTCGGCGTGCCATGGAGAAAAGTACGGAGTTAATCAAATCAAGACGGGTTTTCTCGAGGGGGAAGATAAACACCTCCAGAACATAAATCTCGAATATTCTGTTGATCAGACTATCCGGACGGTTTTGGTGAGGGTTGTAAAGTTAGCGGAATCTTTCTTTCTCTTCTATCCTGCGTCGATCGGCAAACCAGACTCTCGTAGTCCTTATAGTTTCTGAGTTACAAGCCGTCTTTGGTTTGACCTGTCGCGCCATCTAGCGACCGAATCGTGCGAAGTGCAAAATTTGTTCGAGAGGCATCAGAAGACACTAAATGCTATTTTGATATCTTTGCAAAATCCTCACTCCGATCCCCCAGTGCTCCTGGTATCAAATCTCTAGCCCAATCGATTTTGTCAATTTTTGCCGCTTAGTGTCACTTCATTTGCTTTGCATGCATAAAGTAGTCGAAGAAGATTATATTCCACTTAGCCATTAAGTTTGGTCCGATTCTTTTTTTTTCAGAACGTGCAAGATTTACACTTTTGACTCCCCTTGCCCCCTTCCTATTTGACATTTAATATATTTATAAAAACTTTTAATTATACTAACCCACTACAAAAACTATTCAAAATGACTGCCCACTATGGCCGAGTCTTGTGCCAAAAAGTCTACGTCAACAAGGTTTCATCAATTTAAATTGAACATGAGATGCGTGCCATACCAAACTAATTGTTTATAAAGTTAAGTTTATTGCTGAGAAGTTAAATTCACGCAATAATAAATTCCATTGTAATATTGCACGTTGTTTCCAAAATATTAGAAAAACAAGAAATGATAAAATTCAATTTTGATGTTGTGGGCTTTTCAAAGATCCCACATCGATTCTTTGTCTTTATTCCAATTAAAAAATGTGCGATAAATAATTTATATGCGGTTTCCAGTCTAGATGCGTATAAATCCGTTGTCTAGATATCTTTCCATTTCCGATCGTTTAAAAACGACAATATTTGGGTTTTTCATGATAACACGGTTTTATATCTTAATTTTGAGGTTTAATGCGTACAACCTACTCATACTACATACATCCACATGAATTCCGATAAATAACAACTGCAATTTAATATGAAAAAAATTGAAGATCATTTTATTATCTGTGAAATTGCTACGACCAATTTAGAAATTTAAAATGTAGCACCAAAATATCCATAATCTATAGTTCGTGTAGTAATTATTTCGTTTACCTTAAAGATTACTTGAGCGTAAATTATATTATTTACAACCTCCAATTAACATTAAGAAAAATATTAATAAAATTAACTTAAACTGCCTACTACTACGTGATTTATAAATTCAAAACAACCTTGGAAAATTTTTGTTTTGATAACATATTTTAAAATGCGTATTGATAAAATTATTTCCATTTTCTTTTTGCAATTAATTTGAAATTGTTGCAAATCAGTGAGTGATCGACTTCCTGTAATTTTCTATTGTATAAAAGTGTATTAATTTAAACTAGCACTCCCTTTAATTTCCCGAAGGACAATAATAATTTCTTTTTAATTGTTAATGATGATGCAATTTTTAAATTATTTAATGATTTCGTTCAGATTAACAGAAACAAAAAAGGGGTAAGAAAGGGCGAGAAGTAAAAATTTCCTGTTTAATTCTTTTCTTGGTAAATTAAAAATGTCAGGGTTATTTGCAACCTTTGTCTCTCGTGATTCATTATGTATTTATTTATTTAAATTATTTATTGAGAAAACAAAGGTAGAAATAACGTTTTTTATGAATTTTTATTTATGTATAACAAAATTTATTACAAAAACATGGTTGGAATTTAAAATAGAGTTTGGGGAACTTTCCGTGGGATCGAAAAAGAAAATTTTCCTTTTGCGGTTTTAAGATTTGTTGTGAATGATAAGAGTCCATTCAAAAAACACTTCAAATATGTTTATTGTATCCACAGCATGATAAATTTTGTTTGACTGTGTAATTGCTGTTAGTACCAGAGAAGTAGATAGATAAGATTATTAAACTGGTTTTTAAAGAAAAAATATTTTCACGCCTATTAGTTCGTTATGTAATTTATTGCAAATCTTACCTTGTTATTATTCATAACAAACAATATGAACATCCTATAACTGGTTAACCTTGTTTCAAATCTACTAGAAACTTTACATTGTATTTATTCTAATTCACTTGTTTTAAGATTTTGATTCTAAGAATTTAGATAGCTATAAACAACTGAATTCTAATAAATTGGAAAATTTTTTCAAACAGGTGTATAGTACCTGATTACCACTTTGTCGGATATTTCCAGATACATTCCTAAACTTTCCTACAGAATCTTGATTGAAACAACTGAGATTTCTTTAAAACAAAAAAGCAACAGCGCTAGCTACCCTTGGAGACCATTCAGATATTAAAGATAACCTTCTTTTGTAGAAGCTTGGAAGTTCTAGGCAGCCAAAATTTAAATTCTGGTACATTTGGACGACAAAGCAATAAATCGTAAGATTTCTTAATTGTTCTAAAAAATACAGAAAGAAGGTCTGTTTATGCCAAGATTATTTTGAATTAAACTTTGGTTCTTGGGAACTATAAAGATCACGAGATACAATTTTTCTATTTTTATGGTCGAATCCTACTACATTCAATATATGTTTTCAGTGATAATCCTTTTTTGGCAAACAATTCTTTAGCTGCTTGGGAGGTCACAGACAGCTAGAATTTAAGTTTTGCTGCATTTAGACAGCCAAACAGTAAATGGTAAGGATATTTCCTAATAGTTTTAGAAATATAGGAAGAGACATTGGGGAATGCCCTTATACAAGTCTAAATCAAAATTATTTTGGCCTAGGTTTTGGTTTTTGGGGACCATCGAAACCACAAATTCCAAATCCGCTATTAATATAGTCAGATTATATTACATACAATACAATTTGAGTTCTGGTGCATTTAGACGAAAAAACTGTAAATGGTGAGGAAATTTGTTTTCTTCAAGATACAGAAAGAAAAGTTGAAAAAATCCCAACAAATGTTCTGATTCTGATTTAAATTCCTCTATTATTATGGCTAAACCCATTACATTCAATACATGTCTAAAGCGATAGTCTTCCTTTGAAAAACAATTTTGTAGTTGCTTTGGAGTCATAGACAGTCAAGTCTGGTATATTTGGACGCAAAACCAGTAAATGCTAGTTCTAAAAATTCAGAAAGAAAAACTGAAGAAGGTTTAAGTACAAGTTTGCTCTAACCGAGTCAGAATTATTTTGAGTTAGATTTTGGTTCTTGGAGACCGTCAAGATTACAAGTTTCAATTTTACTGGTATTGTAGTCAAACCCCATTATATTCAATACATGCCTCCAGTGAAAAGACAAAATCTACATTCTGGTACATCCGGACGGCAAAACAGAAAATAGCAAAAAGATATCCTAATGGTTCTAGAAATACAGAAAAGAAAGTTGAAAAAAATCTTTTTGAGTTAGATTTTCATTCTTGGAAGCCGAATCAGAAATAACTTTCCTGTGGTAAACAATTGTGTAAATACTTGATGCGTTAGAGTTTTGGTCAATTTGGACTGCAAAACGGTAGATTATAAGATTTCTTAATTGTTTCAAAATACAGAAAAAAAAGTTGAAAAAGATCCTTATGCAAGTTTGGTCTGTTTAAGTCAAAAATATTTTAAGCTCCATCTTGACTCTTGGGGACAATGAAAAGCGTGAATTCCATTTCCGCTATTACATAAACAAATCGTGTCACATTCTATACATGTCTACAAGGATAACCTTCTTCTGTAACAGCTTGTGGGTCATACACAGTCAAAATTTAAATTCTGATGCATTTGGACAGCAAAACGCTAAATAGTAAGAAGATGTCTTAATGAATTTAAAAATACAGAACGAAAAGTTAAAGAAGATTTTCATACAAGTTTGATCTCGTTGAATCAAAATTACTTTTGAATTATATTTTGGTTCTTGGAAACCATTAAAACCACAAATTTCAATTCTGCTATTAATATGGTCAAATCCTACTACATTCAATATATGTCTACAAGAACAACCTTTGTCAACCAATTTGAAGCGGTTTGGACATCATGAAGAGCCAAAACTTAGATTCTGGTGCATTTGGAAGGTGAAACAGTAAAGCTGAACAAGGCTCTTAATCGAATCTGGTGTGTCAGTGTCAAGATTATTACAGTAATATTACATTCAAAGCTTGGAAATCATAAGCAGCTACAATTTAAATTCCAGTACATTTAGACGGCAAAATAATAAATGGTAACATTTCCTGGTGGTTTTAAAAATAAAGAGACTGCCCTTGCACAAGTTTGGTCTGATTTGGATGGTAAGACAGAAATTTCGTACTGGTTCTGGAAGTACAAATTGCAAGTTTTGTCTGTCAACGTCAAAATTATTTTGACTGAGATTTTGACTTTTGGGCAACGTTCAGATTAATTAATCCAAAAGCTCAGTACTAGTTGAAATGTTGTTCTCGCAGCTCATTTCCCAGAATGCAAGTAGTTTTGCGATTATAAAACATAAATTTCTCATTAGGCCTAATGTTAATGAAAAACAGAAAGCTTTTTTAGGAAAAATTAGATAATTACGCAATTAGCATTCTAAACACTCTATGTTTGCATATAATTCAAGGCTAGCTACCTTCTATAATCTTTTTGGTTATTCCGTTAATCAAGAACTGCTATGGATAATTAGGTCAAATGCAAAAAATGATTGCGGTACAACATTAACAACAATTAATAACTGCAAAATTCATTTTTCTTTTGTTCATTAAGCGCTACTGTATCAAAGTTTTATGAACTATCGATTGTCTTATTAATTTCTTGAAAATAAACAAGTGAATACAAAAATAATTTTTTAAGCTATTGGTGTCCTACAAAAAACAAAAAATTGTGTCTGAGAAAACAAAATAATAAATTTTAAATTTTTTCCATTTAGATATGCAATTGTTTTTCTGGACAGCTTAAACCAAGAAAGAACCAATAAAAGTTCTATGTGAAAAATTAAAAATATTAATAAATCGAGCTTTATCAAAAAGAATTCCATTATTCCTGCATTTTATGCAATAAAAATATTTGATTTGTTAGATCTTTGTAACGCAATTTATTTAGATTTGAAATAAATTCAAAAATCTATTTAACAAAATATTTTTTATCTTACAGTCTTTTGAATAAAAACTTTCATCCTTAAATTTCCACTAACAAAGTAAAACAAAAGAAAACAGATTCAACCCCACTTTCTATTGTTAATTTTTTATTCCTTAAAAAAGAATTGAAATTTGAAAAGCACATGTATTTATTTACAAACATACCTGCTGAATTATAATAATTATAAGTAACACAATTCCGTAGTGATCTTGATGGCATTCCAGTCACTACTACAACCACTCACTCCTTTGCTAATCGACTTTAAAAAGATTTGTCTACCATGTGCTAAATTAACGTGGTCTCATCCCCACTCATGCAATTTTTGTTTGACGTAATCGTGGAGTTCCAATTAAAACAGGTATATGTACGTGGTGTGTCTCATACAATTTTACGAATAAAACTGAAAGAAATACTTAACTGATCACTCGAAAACTGCAATTATGGAAATTGATTCTGTTTAGTTAACTAGAAAAGGAGAAAGAATGAGGAGATTCGGTTGTTAAGGAGTGGTATACAAAAACATTATTTTAGGAAGGAAGTTTGTTAATTTTAATTAAATGTGAATAACACGAATGACAATTAATTTTTTTACTAAAATTCTTTTATTTATTGAAGTGAGACTTATAGAATAGCAATATTTATCGTTTTATGCAAATACGCTTGGAAAATTTTTCATGTGAAAATAGTAACTTTAGCTTGATACAGATGATATTTATGCAAATAAGAAGGTAGATTTAACAATGGGAAATGTTTTGCAATTCTAAATTCTTCGTGTTTTTTTGTTTTGTATTTGCTTAGGATGTTTTGCAAATTAATACATCCTACAATAATAAAAAAGTCAAAGATTTCGACGGAAGCTCTTAAAAACTTTGACACGTCATTGTTTCATACAAGATTCCATATTCTTATTTTTTTCCTTTTTTTTGTTTTAACAAATTAGAAATTTGGGTACGAA
The DNA here is from genome assembly GCA_011009095.1 of Ignelater luminosus. Classification (NCBI taxonomy): domain Eukaryota; kingdom Metazoa; phylum Arthropoda; class Insecta; order Coleoptera; family Elateridae; genus Ignelater; species Ignelater luminosus. The sequence continues at coordinate 21,573 of VTPC01008495.1, forward strand.
AAATATTCAGTTACAGATTATTAAGACAAGAGTCTTATGTAATATATCAGTACTTAAGAGCAATGCATACTCTCCATGGTGCTACGAGATAATGATCATACAGAAGTGCAGTTCAATAAAGTGTTGACGCGTGTGGCTATACTTCAATAATTATCTCACTTCATATTTACGTAGTTGCTCTGATCACAATTAAGCTAACCTATAGTAGATTAAAGATCTTGAAATCTAAATACTATTCATATATAAGTAGCAATTGCAATAAGTTGGAATGTAACCTTGTAACCTCATCAGGACATCTAGAGGATTCAGTTTGTTTTCTACGTCTAGTAGAAAATATTCAGATAATCTCGACTTACGCAGACCAAATTTCTATAAGTCTCTTTTAACTTCTCTTTCTGTATTTTAAAACCATTAAGAGATTTGCTTACCGTTTACTGTTTTGCCATCTAAACACATCCAGAACTCTAAAAAACCACAGGTGGTAATTTTTCACCTTCTCCTTTCCCTTCTTTTTTTCCTGCACCAAAACCTTCTAAACAGTTTTTCATTAAGCAATCCCTCCTCCCTCAGTACATGTCCTATCCAGTTCTTTTTCTTTTTGTTTACAACATCCAATAGTTCTCTTTGTTTTCCTACGCTCTCCAAAATTTTCTTATTCCTTATCTGTCTTGTCTATTTAATGCCTAATAGTCTTTACAACCACATTTCAAAAGCATCCTTCCTTTGTCTTTCTTCAGCAGTGTCCATACCCATGAAACGCACTACATACAAAACACTTCACTAACCTTTTCCTTAGATCTAAATCGACTTTACTAGTCATTACTCTCAATTTCTTCGAAAAGGCTCTCTTTCTATTGCGTTCTTGTTTTTATCTTATTCTCACTTCTCCAGCTCGTTTGTTAGTTCTGCACCCAAATACTTGTACCTGTTCACTTCTCCGTCTATCTTTACCATCAAATCTTCCTCCTCTCCAATCTTGATTATCTTTGTTTTCTTTATATTTATCCTCATCCCGAACTCATTTCTCATATCCTGTAGGTGTTGGAGCATGCTTTCCAACTTCTTCGTGGTTTCGGCAAGCAATATCATATCGTCTGCAAACCTTATATTCTTCTTCCTCCCATTTTCACTCCTTTTTCGTTTTTCCAGCAACGCTCAACCATATAATCTAAGAGATGTTGAACCAGCCCGTTCTTTTATCTCTCAACTTCCTGATTTAAATACAAACTTGCTAAGCCTTTTCAAGATCAACAAAACAGATGCTCATTGTTCTTCCCTTCTCAAGGTATCTCTCTCCAATCGTACGTACTAAATCTATTGGATCTCTTGAGCCTATTCCTTTTCTAAATTCATACTGCTCTTCTACTACGTTCTCTTTCATCTTTCTAGTTAGCCTTTTATTTAGAATCCTCAACAGTATCTTTGCTACATGTGCGGTTAGACTTATCGTGCAATGTTCCACGCATTTGTTTGTATCCTTCTTTTTGGATAGACCTTAGAAAATTTCTTGGCCATTGTCTACTTTGTAAATCATATCCTTCAAACCTTGTCCCTGCAAGCACTTTATCAACTCTACTAGTATCCTCTCTACTGCCTCTGTCTTCCCTTCTTTCATTTCCTTTATTGCTGCCACCATTTCCATTTCTAAAATTTCTTCTTTTATATTGTCTTCCTCTACTTTCTCTTTCTTTCTCTCTCTCTCTCTCTCTCTCTCTCTCCCTCTCTCTCTCTTTCTCTCTCAGTATATATGACATTGATGCTGTTCCCACTAAAAAAACGTTACCAAGTCATCACATTGCATTTTCTTGTACACTGTAAAAATGAACTTAAATCACAGTCTACTCTGAATTCTGTAAAAAATGCACTGTACGTCATTTCCATTTTTAACATTTCGCTTTCTTCTGTCCCAGCTAATAGATCTAACCTTATTGTAGAGAATGTCATACTTTCCAGATTTTCTATTTCCTTGCATTCTTTTTCAAACCAACCATTTTTTGCCTTGTTTGTAATCTTTTTAAGCTCGTTGTTAGCTTTCCTGTAACACTTTCTTCCTTCATCTGTATTTTAGTTTTTGAACCTTCTTCTTTTCTTCTTCCCTTTCTACCTTTTTTTATACCCGACTTTATCCTGCCCCACTTCTCTATTACACTTTCTGAGACAGTGTCCTTAATCGAATCTTTCATTTCTCTTTCTATTTCTTACCCTATTTCCTCTTTATTTAACTCTTTTAACTTTTCCAAATCCCACTTCTTCTTGGTAACTGCCTTTTTTATTCTTTTAAGTAAAAAATTAATATTCTCTAGCGAAAAACACCGACCATTAAAGTATTTTTAGTAAAAATTTATACTATGTGGCAACAAAACACGATAGATACATTAAAACATTGTGAAAACGATTTGCTACGAACAAGATTAGAAATCAAATTAAATAAAACTCACCAAAGTTATAGATCAGCTTTTGAGAGTTTCACTGCTGCAGAAAGAAAAATCCAAGCAACACGAATAAAAGCTTTTGACCTTTAAGTTAAATCATAATAGCGTGATGCTATATCACAGTTATTTTAGCAACGGTCTGTTTTGCATAAGATAAAATTGTACTAGCTGTACTTTTTATTACTCTTACAATTAGTGCAAAAAACAATTTCTAGGAAACTAATTTGTAGCCTTGAAATCAAAACTTGCATGAAAATTATTATTTTTCGCAATCTCAGTGCATTGGTTACAAAAAGTAATTGATAGTTATTATAGAGGAAATTATATGTTTAAAGATACAAAACTGCTTAATTCATTTGGTTGTTTTCAATATACGCGTAATGAATAACTTATTAGCAATATTAGCACAGTACTAAGCTACAGAAAATTATAATGTAATCGTTTATTTTTGACAATAGTAATTAAGTAAGTAAATGAAGAGTAATAATATGTAGCTTGATTTAATTATCAGTATTTTAGCATGAGTATGCACGTGAAAATCTTGCTAAAATATTGTAATGCGCGAAAAGATTAGAAAATGATGTCATGTAAATATAATGATGAAATTCCAACAAATTAAATTTTATATTTAGACTGGTTTCCTTAATTTTAAACAAATCTAAGTAAGCTGTTAAAACAACAGAATGTGATAGTTAACTATAAATTGTCTTAACATAACCTCATCTCAAAGAAATAAAATATCTTCGTTCAGATATGTTTGTTTTATTAACATTAAAGATATCTTGCTTACATTGCTTAGGAATCGAAAAATTTAATTTTAAGGTTAAAACTTAGCCCTGACAAGAATTTGTTGGAAGAAAATTAGAAGAAATGAGCCAGCAACAAATACCAATCTTAAGTTTTTTGTTTCTCCAAATGTGGTTGTACAGATAACAATTCAATTTGTTTTTACATTGATTTGTTTTTTAAATTTTTTTATCATTCTTAATAATTTGTTTACCAAACCAATGATTTAGCAAATAACAACAAAATAAATGAACTTTACTCCACCAAAATATGCATTTTTGTTTTTTACTGGAAATCCAATCATCTTCACCTTTGTAAGTAGATAACGTGTATTGACACTTCAGTAAGGCATGTTGTAAATTCTTTTCTGTGAAAATCTGATTAAATAATAATTTTTTAAGTATCTCTCTATTATATTCAACGCACTCTTATCTCCTAAGTATGTAACTTCTCTAGTAGTTGGTAATAAAAATTAGTTGTCACTTCATTGTAGCTACCTGTTTCCGTTATCAAATGTTTTATAAGGATAAAGAACAATATTGTTGCTTGTTGTGTAACAATTAATAAATCACTTGCATTTTTTATCATAGCATTTAGGAATTTAGTTTAATTTTCTCACATTCTTTTAAATTATTATGAGTGTTTTCATTTGTTTTAAAAAGAGTGCACTTCGAGAAGGCGCATGAAACAATTCGTCCATGGGATTTTACAACTTCAGCCTTGATTAAACTAGTAACATACCTATATGGAAGAGAAAGAGCTCTTACGTCAACAGAATTATTACATTTTACCAAGAAATGGATACTGTATGGTCATTTGGTATTAAAATTCTCCACGCACATTACTTGATTTCTCTTTATCAAGTATAACGTTATCTTCAATTAAAATTTAGTAATCTTCAATCAGTTAAAGATAAAATCTTGGAATTTTTTCACTTTTTAATTGCTTTTGATTAACAATGGAAAGTTACAAAATCTAGATTTTTTTGTTTTTATATAAACGAGAATTAATTGAACTTTAATATAAACTAAATCAATGAACCTTAATAAATTAGTAGGAATGTTTTTCTACTGTAATAAAACTGAAAGTTTTGAAGTATCGAAACCTTCTTTGTGTAATTGCAGTAGGTACTAGAAACAAGTAGACCCGAACAATAGAATTTATTCAAAGTAATGAAGTAGATATATATAAAATAAGGAAATAGGTCACGGAAATGTTATTGAGAAAATTTAAAGAGAAGGAGCAAGATATCATACATACGAGGTTACTTCGAGTAGCATCATCTTCTAGAATTGCATATAGAGATTTCATTTATCTTTCTAACTATCAATAGATTTTGCAATTAACTTTGTAATCAATGAAAATGAAAATGTGCATATATTTTTAATATTCCATAGATTTTAAGAGTTTTAAGAGTTATCATAAAACATTTGTCTTGTGCTTGTCTGAATGTGAAGAAAATATGGAATTCAAATGACTAGAACAATGTTGATGATCAGGACAGCTTTTCGGAACCACGCCACCACGTGCCAATTGACCGGGGTGATTGCAGAACCAACTGGAGACCGCAGGCAACAACTGTAGACGGACTTCTCTTTGTCTAAAGTACGGTGGAAGTTGCAGCCGGTAATCAAATAAGAGAGCAATTCCAGTCAGGATGACGGATCGCTCAAATGACAGGTACAGGAATGATGGAAGTACCTTTCCAACAGATCTTCACTCTTTCCCACAACTACTAAATTAGTGCTGCAACACTACAATGTATTAACTGAATCCGGACAGATAGAAGCAACCACCTGTAGGTGAACTGCCCTGATGTCACGCAACAATCAAGCTGAATAGAAGTGTGACTCCTAGAAGGATTGAAGGAATCAACTTTGAAAACAAACTAAAAAGTAGTCCTAATGTCAGCAAAGAACCGCTTTACCTGAAATATTACCAAAACCTTTTGTTTCTTTCAGACTTGCTTAACTATCCAGTCTCAACTTGTTTTGGCAAGAACGCAACCAAACACTTTTCATCCTGAACCCTTTTGAAGAACTCTCGTAGAGTACATAGCAACAATATGATCCTTTTAATAGATACTTCCACAGATCTATAGCCATGAAGAGGACAGGTTTGGCTTAGACACTCATCTATAGATTGTATTAGTTTAATTTAAGTTAGATTAGGTTAAATTAGGTTAGTTTAGTTCTTAGTCAACTGATGGTTGGCAGTTACAGTATGAGATCAAAAAAGTAATTTACAATTAATGCGATTGCAGATTCCAGTTAACACTTTTTTTTTCTCTTACACCATTAAAAAGGCAGTGACTTAATTAACATGAGCGTTATTGGTTTTAAATATCTGGTTTCATTTCCATTTTTCATTATGTGGTTAACATAATTCATACTTATGTAAAACAACTTGGCTTGGTCCATACGTTATATATACCGCAAGTTAATTGCAAATTTAAGTGCGGTATAATGTATACCTTGTTTATAACTACGTAATAACAATTCTAAAAAATGTAATGATAATAATAATTTATTGTTATTGGCCTAAAGAAACGATAGTTGTAAAATGTCAAGTTCAATACTAGTTTGTTTGTAAAGCACTTGGTAATTGTATGTTATAACAATTGAAGTCATAAAATCAACATAAAATTAAGGAAAAACTTCGTCTTGAGTTTTCTACGCCGAGTAATAATAATTAAGCAATTGTTTTTATTTATTAATTCGTATTACACATTCCTCGTGTTTAAAAGAATATGGATATGTATACAGTCAACCTTCATCTGTCACAGTGAACGAGGAAAAGAAATAAATTTATTTTAATCACCTACGGGGTATAGTAAAAAAGTAGTTAGATAGTTTCAATTGAACTAATTTGAGATTCTTATTTAATTTCAAAATTTTGTACAATATTAAAGGAGATAAAAGAGTGAAAAGATATCGCGCAACTTTCAAATGCTATTTAGTAATACCTTCTTATGTTTTATCAAAAAAGGGGTAACATGAAAAAATTATAAATAAATGATAACAAAGTATCAACTAAAGAGCCTGATGCCTTATGAAGAAGCAAAGATAGGAAGACCTCTGATTGCCCACTCTACTGTTTGCGTGTTCAATACGTTCCTTGAGATTGTGTTCCTACTTTTTTATTTTTGGTTAAAATTGTTAAACTTGTAGCTTTAACCTATAGCTTTTTTATTGTGACATTCAACTTTGCTAAAAGTCGTCATCTTTTTGATTTTTGGTTAATCGTTCTACAATAAGTTCATATCCACCAAAAGTCTAACTTTTTCGATAATCCAAAAGACCGAATAGCTAAATTATGCCAATTTGACCTATTGCATCATCTAGTTAGTATGGTACTTTCAGAGAAGGCTTGTGTCTTTAACAAAGTCCAGGATTTTCCTTTCCTGCGCCCTTTTTAACTCTTCTCGGTTTAGTGTGCCTGGCCCAAAGATAGTATGTCTATTGTTGGTATATGCTTAACAGTGACACAGTAAGTGATTTAAAATTTCTTCATTTTCACCAAAGCCTCTGTACTCTAATTCTTGTACACTCTTCATAAAGACGAGGTACTTGTTCAACTAAACAAGCTTTATACCCTGCTTACTTATTCTGAGTAGATCATTGGTCTTTTTCTTTGAAGAACTCTTTACAAAAATTTTGAATTGTCTTTGCGTTAGGGTCTTCTCCTAACGGTCTTGATACCATTGCCTAAACAGTGTTTTTTCTCCTTTGCTACCCCATGTGCAATTCTACAAGCTGTTTGAAGTTTTTTCCTCCCGTTCTTTGCCACGGTCAGCTTTCTGGCTCCCTACCTCATCAACGTATCCAAGGACCCATATTAATTTTACTGCATTATCCAGAATCCAGAATTACTTTGCAGAATCTATCCTTTGATGTAATAGGAACGGCAAAGATTATTTTATTGATGTTGCAGATCTATGTTGCTTAATTATTTTATTGGTGTACGTTCTATTTATCCCTTCTGGCATCATACTAATGTAGGATCTTTAAGCAGAAGCAGAAACAATTTTGTCAAAAACAGCGTTTTGATTTGGAGCTTCTCATATATCCAGTAAATCATCCTAGGAGAGAGTCTTCAGTGTTTACCAAACGTGCCCAAAAGGCTATTGTAACTTTGTTTATTTTTACCAGGGGAGGTTTGAAGATTTGCTATCTAGAATCACTCCTGGATACCTGACTACTCCCTTAACCCTAAGAGGAGTGCCGGAGAAATCTCTGTCGGGTTAATCCACAGACCTTTTTTTCTCGCACCATCTTTATTTACATTTACATTTAAAATTCTGTTTAAAAGTAACTGTTAATGGTTTAAAATTTTAAATGATCGAAACATCAAAAAAGGGGCTTGTTCAGAAAGATCCTATAGGCTCAAATAGTACAAATGGCTTGAAATACCCAAGTTGCTTTAAAATTAAAGGTTGAAAGACATTATTCCAAAGGTTCCATTGTATATCCTTCATGGACAGCTTCTTTAAGTAATCAGAAGGTGGCAAAACGAAGACCAAAACCGTTACAAGTTAAAACAGTTTGTTACGAATAAAATATTGTGCCTGCACACTAGCTCAAATGTGATAAACAATTTTATCCGGGTTCGATGGTAGATCAATGAATCTAGTTACTAGCCTTGCAATCTTTAAAAGGTAAAAATAATAATCTTCATACCGCGTTTTATAGGTTTCTAAAAGGGTTATTCACCAATAACACACAAGATACACGTTTTAATGGAGATCAGCAACAAAGAATCAATTTGTGAGATTCTTTCACATTTATAGATTACAATTATATTAACAAGGTGATTTTATTTAATTAAAGTGTGCATTTGTTTATTTTGTTATTGTATCAAAATAGGGAAAACCTTATCGTGACGACTAAAAACATTTTATTAAATAATATTTAGTTACAAATATTATTTCAGCTTCATTACATATGATGAGTAGAAAACCAATAAAAATTACTTTTTGTTTAAATCAGATGATTAAGAAAAAACAAATTGTTACATTTATCTAACTAAAGAACTTTCCCATTTGCGATATTAGCCCAATTACGTTTACATTCCGTTTTATAGGTGAACTAAAAATAAATCTTCAAAACAATGGCCCCTTATTTAGAGTTAAAAAACAAACAGTTTAAAAGGAAATCTTAATTAAATTTTCTTTCATCAACAATAAAATAATTCTTTATCCTACGTAAATTCTGACGTTGTTATTAAATTCTAGTAAGTGATGTGTTTTGAATGAATTTAAGCTTGACCAGTACGCAAATAAAAATCCTCTTACAACTTGACTCGGAATAATAATAACACGTGCATGTTTTAGAAAAAACAAAATAATTAAGAAAATATTGCTATTTTTGATAAAATATAATATATTTAATCGCACAGCACATTTGTGAATAACGCGCAACAATGCATTTTACACTTAGATGGATGGCCGCTATGATAATTAGTGTGAATTTATTTTATATTGTTAGTACAGGACAAAGTGTCATCTAATTTTTGCTTTCTGTTTACATCAAACAAAACACTCAACACGTCTTCATTATTGAATCCACTAGATATTAGGCTTAAATGATGAGTAATGATATTAAAGATTCGTTATTGGTCTTCTTTCTCAATATGTTACTCAAGTAGTTCCAGAAACTTATTGTCACATTTAAATTTCACATAAAGTGGTGTAGGTTTCTCATTTTTATTTTAACTTGGTACTGCTTTGTGGTATTGGCTAATAGATAACAAAGAATTTCTAAATCGGAACAATAATGAAGTATGTACTATCTGACGTCAATACATTTAAGTGTCTTGGAACTAATAACCGTGACTTAAGTAGAACAAATTGAAGGTATGCATCAGCTTCATAGTAATCAATAGAGAATTAAAGCTTCTTATTAAGAACATTTAATAAAAGTTACGTCTTTTAGTAAACTGCTGATTTCTTTACCAAGTTTAGATCTCGAATGTTACGTCACTACAATAAATCAAGCTTAATAGTTTGTTAGAATTTTTGCAATTTCTATAATGACGTTCAACCACAGGTTTGATCTTCAATACTAATTTGCAGGGAAAAAACAAGTTACATGCTCGAGACTTCCGGGAGTTTACATTGCTATGAGTGACTTTGGACTTACCTTTAATCACTCATCTTGTATTATTTTAACTTTTTACTTGTATCAGTAAATTCTGCAGATTTGTAACAAAATAAGAATAAAAAGTAAAAATTAGCAATTAGTTTAAAACTTGTAAGATGACAAACAAGAATTCTAAATAAATTATTCTTGGCAGATTCTAACTTAATTTCAATCAACTTTTACTCAAGACTCTCATTAGTCTGTAAGATTCAAAATATGAGAGTATTTTTTACAAACGAAACAAGATTTGTACAAATAAATAAACAAATAAAGACGTGCGTTGGGCAACGCAATGGTCAAAAGACTGAACTACGCTCTCGACAGAAACAGAAAAGAAGACACACACCAAGCGGATCTGTTCAAAGACGAATACTGAAAAAGAGTTAGGTAGGCCTAGGGCATTTACAGATTTTTAAAGTAAAGAAAAAAGAAAAGAAAAGTGAAGTAGATGAAGTGCAGCAAGTAAAGAAACATGAAAGGATAAACTTATAATTGATATCAATGACACGAGATATTCAAGGCGTAGTCAAACTGATTTATTAATCAAATGAAACCTTTTGTTAATAAAAGCACTACAAGTATATTTTGACTCTGCAAGAAACTTTAGAGTCCTGAAATAAATCTGATGTTGTCTAAGAGAAAATGATTTAGTTTTTCAATAAAAACTAAATGTCCTAGATGGTCTAATAAAATAAAATTGATGATCATTTGCTCTTAAATTTTACTTTGCTCAATAAAATTCAATTTAAAGAATTCATTAATTAAATAGTAATAAACTTTGTTTTCTGCCTCTGGTCTAAACTAGAATCACGGTACATATTTCCGGAACGTTATTAGTTTCTGTAGCTGTGAGACAACTACTTCCATTCTAAAACTTTCCTTACGCTCTGAGAGATTTAGCATTTGGGATTGGGAAATTATAAAAAGAATAAAAAGGAGGCATTTTTGTTATTAGAAATTTTAAATACTTTATAGATGTAACAAAATGATTATAGAATAACTTGTGTTTATTATCATTATCCATTATCATCGTAGCAACAATGACAGAAAACAATAATTATCATTTCATCTAGCTGCTGTAGATGATTCATTTTGAACGGTAAATAGAAATCAGATAAATGTAGGTAGATATAGTATGTGTTTAGCAGGTGAAATGCATAAGTTCCTCCCTCTACTTTAAAAAGATGTGGTCCTTGAATTTGCCCGAGATTCATCACGTTTTCTATGCGTGGACAACATACTGCGATCTTACACAATAATTTTGTATGAATTTATTTAAAAAAAAACGCAATTATTTATGTATGTAATCATAATGTATAAGAATAACAAACAATACCACCTCCCACAACATTATTAGTCAAATAGAAAAGGAATGCTGCACAATGAAACAGTAAAGATGACTAATGCTGTCCTTTGTTGCTTCCTCTTTTCATTAGTTTTTTGGAATGTAGTAAGGTAAGGTCTCTGAACTGAGTAATAATTTATTGTTTACTAAACACTTCCGGATTTTTCATTGAATATGTAAATTTATAATGACGTAAAATCTCAGAAATTCTTTTATTCATTTTTGGCAATAGAAATTAGGATATTCTATCTCCATAAATTCAACATGTAAAATAGATTTTGTTGAACTAGAATTCTTTGCAATTCTAGAAACAAATTAATATAAATAAACATAATTGCAACATTGCTAATTCATTGTAATCAATTAAAAAATTCATTCTCTGAAAAACGATACTTAATTGATATGCCTACCTACCATGTCTCACTGAAAATGGTACATTACCTTTTCCCTGTGTAAAGTTGTTCGATAGATCTTAGAATTCTTTGGATATTCTGTGAGATTTTCAGAGATATACCTATATCCAGTACAATACTCATTAACTTGAATATTATCTGTTTTTCCTTTTAGTAAAAATAAAATTAAAAAGCTTATTATATTGTTTTCTAAACAGCAAAGGATTGAACCGAAATGTAACTTTTGATAACATTAATCATCAGTATTAGAAACTCTGAAACGATAACTATTTATAAGCTAATTTACAAACTGGTAGGATGGATTGGGATTCCCAAATAGAAGCAAAACAGGTAGGTATGCTAGGAAATAGGTAGGGCAAACATTTCTTCTATAACTGACCTCTTTTACTAAAAAAAGTTTTGAATTCTTAACTTTTGAATTCAATAAATTCATAAATACTCAGCTTTTTTTGGTGTTGTTGATAAATTAAGTAGGTAATCTTGTGTAATGAAATGACCCAGTATAATTATGATGTATGTAGGTACACAAGTGTTATATAGATTTGACTACTTGAAACTTTTATGCACTATTTGCTTTTTGATACCAATTAAATATTTAGACAATAATAGCTTATTGTTAATAATACTTGACCCATTTTCCAAAAATCTAGGATTTTATAAAAACTGTCTTTATGTTACCTATGATTGGTATTACCTAAAGACTTCTCAATAAGTGAGACAAGCGAGTACATTCTACTGTAACCGTAGACAATCTTCTTTTTTATTTTTAACAAACGGGTTATCAACCCAAACAGGTTTTTTGCAACTTTGTGTTTGGATAATATAATGGGCATACAGAAATTTATATATAGTGGGTACTTTGCAACAAAAATCTTGCATCTACAATAAGAAAACACTTTTTACATAACTACCTTTTTTAAACGACATTCCAAGTAATTTAATTTGGTTAATTCCTGAATTTTTCTGCAAAGTTTTTCCAATCTAAAAACTTGATAGTTTTCTGTCTAAAATTCTGTCTGTTTATAAATCTAAAAGGTTTGCTTGGAGTGTACACAAGGTATTTATTTGTGTCTCTCTTCTTTTGAAATCGTTTCATATTTACTTTTAAACAACTATACAAAAAGAAGTATTGTGCTAAAGTCAAATAAGGATCTTTGACTTTTGGAAAGGCCCACACTCTCAAAAGCAACAATAACCTGATGTGAAATTACATGGTACATACATACACAAATATGGATTCACCAACACAACTTGTTTACATTAAAATAGTTATCAAAAATCTTGTAATGTTATACTAGAATCCTAAACATGTTTTGCAACTAATCATCTTATAGTTGGAATTTTACAGAACTCCAATAAATATTTAAGATGACATTTTAAAAGGTTTTTCCCCAGGTGAAATTAAGTAAAAGAAATGTCGCATTCACATTTCGCTAAATATGTATGCAAAAAAACTAAATTAATCTATTAAGATTTATGTCCGCAATCTCACAAGTTTCGAAAATCCGGTAATATCCAGTTTCACCCGTGCTTATACAATCTCTTAAATTTCAGGGCACATTCGGTCACTGTCATTCAATCACAATTCATTTAAGAAGTTTATTATTAGAATGGTTTTATGAACTGAAATATTTTATTTAAAGATAAAAATGTAAAAAATTTGTTTAGTATTCAACATTTATTTACTGAAGTTTATATTTAGACAATAGGTTTTTATTGATATGACGAAAGCGATGGGTTTTTAATAGTTAACAATCAAACTAAATCGAATGTCACATTCTACAGATTATTTTTAAGAAATTGGCAATCGCTTTAAATGATATTTATTAACAATAACGTGTACATCATGATTTACAAGAATAATAAACTTTTAAATTTACCGCTTAAACGTCCCTGAAGATAGTCAGATCTAATACAACTAGAGGTCGCTATCGCTCAAGACCGCTTAAAAGTCAAAAAGTACTGTAATGACTGTAATTCTAACCTTAAAAAGTGTATGATATAATAAATTCGCAAATTTACCGTTTTGCATTTCAAATAGAATAATGAACTCTAAGGATTTTGAAAGAAATGAAAAGGATTCAAGACCCTTTCCAGGTCCTAATGCGCCCAGACAACATTCTCCGGTGTGTGAATTTTATAATCTTTAAACTTAATTTTGCAATGTTTTGTAATAATTTTAGTATAAATTTACCCCGGAAGAATTACGTGTATTGAAAGAATGTAATAAAGAAAGTTTCTTTCACCGATGTTTACCTATCAGTGCTTTAATAGGTGGTGGGCTGTATTACGGAGTTAAAGCAGGTAAGTATAATTTTATTGTTCACGCAATTTTATATTTTTAAAGAAGATCTGTCTTGTAGGCTTTTTAAAGAGTCATCCAAGATATGGTGCAACACCAAAGGTTATTCTTGGTGTTGTTGTGGGTTATTTTGTAGGAAAGTTTTCATATCAAGGTAAATGTGCTGAAAAACTCATGTCATTACCAAACAGTCCTATAGGAGAAATGTTAAGGCAAAGAAGGAAAGGTGGTTTTCAAGAGAGGTGAGTGTCGGCATATATTTGATTTGCAAATTAAATGAAATTTATAATAGTTTAGAGCCAGGATTTGGACCAGGAATGTCGCTGGCGCCTTTCAGTGGAATGAATCCTTCAGATACATATACCGATGTACCTCCTAGAAATAGTCTTGATATAGATACAACTAGACCAGAAGTAAATGGTTTGGATGATTCACATAGGCCTTCAATTGACAGTAAGTTTTAAATAATAAATCAGATTTATCTGAAATAAGATTGTAGATCCCATTTATGAAGAGGAAATGCCCCCCGTTCAAAAACATGTATCTACTTATGAAGAATTACGTAAGAAAAATAGGGAAGAATATCAACAAAAACGAACTGGAAGTTATAGGTAATTGTTTCACTTTCAATCGTATAATCAATAAACATATTGTTTTGCTTATAGAGTTCCTAGCGAACCATCAGTATCGACAATACCAATTCCACAACCAAAGCCAGAACCAGCTACACCAAAAGCACAAACAAATAAATATGGGGATACTTGGGGATAAAATATTTAAAATGCTGGCTGTTTTATTGCATGTAGATTATGAACTCTAGAAAAATAATTTTACTTAATGAGAAAATGAACTGAAAATGAGTGAACTCATGCTTTGAACGCAATAAAGAAATTTTTATTTCATGTTACAATGTAATTATAAAGGTGCTAATTAAGTATTATGTTTTTATGTCTTTATTTTATTTACATTTAATATTGGAATACACTTGATTGACTTGTGATACAACGTATTGCACAAAACATTTTGCCCTCTGTCTGTTGCTTCTAAGACAAAATTTAGATCTACCATTGAGTAACGTTCACTTATTGTTTATGAAACTTAGTCTACAAAAGTAAAAAGAGTTGTGGTTTTGTGACATGAAAATTGGGCTGATGACAGTATGTCTTGCACTTACTACAACTATGCAATCTTTTTTAATGTGGTATTGTGGCTGACTACAGTTCTTGTAGTCAGCTGGAGGTCATTCTTTAACAAATGGGCAGTGATAAATCTTGATTTTGGTTTTAATAGTCTGTTAGATGTAATTTTCTTGTTTCAGCCTCATTTACATCTGTCACGATTCCTGACAATAGAAATCGTAATACTCTTGTGTAGGTATCTCTGCTTAATGTGAAGTCTTGCAGCAACTTTTTGTTGCTTATAATCTTTTTTTAAGCAGAGCCGTTACTTTTGTTACATTTACTTTTTACAGAAACCATGTTTGGATAGTACACAGAAGAAGATTTTTGTAGCAAAACCTCTTCACATTCTTATCATAGTTTGTATCGCACACTATTATATTTTTCTATTTAAATTGAATTTGTGCTAGTAAATGAGAAATAGAAAATTAACCACAAATGATAAAGATAATGCATAACACGATGTTATTCAGGTACTATTTTCTAGTAAACACTTGAAATATAATCAATAAACATAATGCAAGATAATTTATCACTACAATACATGATGCGTTGCATTCAGTATTTTACATCTTCATAATTATTTTACGTTAATTTTCCCTGGAATAATTGATTTTATCTTTAACATAAACTATGTCAAGTTTTTCTTTAGAATAATATTGAATAAGTTTTATTAGGAATCAATACTGTTTTTTAACAAGTATTTTGGTTTGCAATAAACACTTAAAACTAATGAGTTGAGCTCATCCTTTGGATCAACATTAATAAAGCAAAAAAAATAAACTTTCAGATTTGTTTAACTTTGCAACAGCTAATGGCAAAATTGCGTTTTCTGGATGATGATTGCAAAATAAAATAAATGAATGAAAGCAGATACTTTTATGAAAGATGTTATGAGAAGCAACAAGTGTTATTATTATCATCTACGTAATATTCAGTCTTTAAGGATAGGAATAACAAATTGCAATAGCAGAATCAACAAAATGTATTTAACACATCTGAATATAGGTAAGTTATGTGTAAGTAGTATTAAGTACATTTAGCAATAGAAATCTTATTGTACTTTAGATATTAAGTTTGTTTCTTGTTTACGTTATTTTGTTAGTTTTCTAAAATGATCACTAACTGCAGTTTCACTGCTACAATATTTACACCAACACTATAAAGGTTTATAACAAATTAACTCGATAGATGCTTTGCTTTTTGTAATGTTAATTTTTGGAAATCTTCAAATTAGCAAGGTTGATGATATTCGTCGTTTTCTTGATATCTTGGAAATATGTGGGATGTTAAAATGAATTTCTTTCAAAAGGTAACTACCTCGTTTTTCAAACCTGTAGATAATTTAGAGATACGAAGTGTTTTTGTATTTTTTTCGTAGAATGAACTGTTTTCAAGTAAAATGGGATCTTCGGGAATCCCGCACTATCGATTAAAATAGATTTCTCTACATGGTTTTTACTTTATGGTATTGTTAGGTGACTGAAATAACAATATATATTATTAGGTTGCATACATATCATTTGTACATACTCGAAATATGTTCACTTCTGCACCTCTCGTGATTGAGTCAACACCTACCACACACAACCTCATCTATTATGTGAATTTCAGTTATCATCACGTTCATTATGAGCTAAGATGTAGAACTGTGTGTGTTATATCTTTTCAAAAAATGCATATTACACCACTTGCACTGTCGAGAAACATAAAACATCAATTTTTGAAATTACAAATAATTTATAGGTAATGACAAAAAGAAAATGCACCGTTTTTGAGTAAAATTGAATTCTCTGAAGCTATGCAATGGCAGATCTTTATTTTTTTGTTCCAACATGTTTTATTGTCATGCTCATTGCAATTACCCTTTCTGTCTGGTTCCTAGATTAGCAGTGATTTATTATAAAGTATTTGGAATTCCAATTAAATATTGTAGCTTAGAACAAGACCAAAACAGTAAACACTACCTACCTGTTGGTAATCTCTAATTAACGTTAACTTGACAAACTAATTAATAAATTGCGCTACTAATTTTCTTTGGCCAAACGCAGCAAAAAAAAATTCCAAAATGTGTCACTCTCTATAGATTCTTGTCTTCCCATAATTTTTGTAGTACCTAGACATTTTATACAATCTAAAATAACTGCATGATCCTATCAGTTCTTAAGGAGCTCTAAACCCTTTCAGTTTTTCAAGCGTTTTAAAGAAGCTTCGAGTTTTTGCAAACTTTTTGGCTTTACTATAGCCAGGTGGACTTTCACGATCTTTGAGCTTCTGATTCTTGGACATTGCGTTTTTGGATTTGAAACTGAAATTTATAGTTAAGACCTGATGATGATAAAATCTATGTTCAACCATTTGAGCTCTCTTTCGATTGTTTTGATGGTCAAATCCAAACCTTTTTGATAAAAATGTAATAATAGACTTTCCTCCAGTCGAAAGAATCAGAAATCAAAAGAAAAGTCCAAATAACTTTTATTGATTGTTCTTGTAGTCGCTTTGAGTCTTTAGAATCATACAGGTAACATTTCTAAGACTTTCTCATCAGATTCTCAAAATCTTTTACCTAGAAAAGGTCCAGAACTATATACATAGGAGTTTTCAACAGAAAACTAGACGCCAAAGCATTTTTGACATTCAATAGGTATTTTCACTGTTTTTCAAATCTTTGAATATCGACGTTCAGGGGGCAAAAGAAATATTGATATTTAACATTGAAAAATGCCTTGAATAATTAATCTAATAAAGAGAGGAGTAGTTTAGTAATCAAGAAGATGTGGATCTCTCATAACATCTAAGAGTATCCAGCTGATTCAGTATTTAACAATAAACCTGTAACAAGCATGCAGGATCTCTCTTGTTTGTGCAATACCGGACTTTCGTTAGCAATGAAATCACTGAAATTTAAAAGTCTCCAATTGTACAATATTGTGCACAGGATACAAATACATATGGCTCTAGAGTATGTTAGGATCACAATCGGGTGACCAATACCGTTTGCAAATTTGCACAATCCATAACGTCTACCATAAGTACATTCATAAGCTGAATAATATAAAACTTGGTTTGCAAGGCGCATGCAAACGGAATGCTTACATTGCGCGCTTGCGCATTAGAAAGTAACTCCTCTTATTTCAGCTGTGGTTTAGAGACCTGTCGTCGTATTTAGCTGTGCTTGTGGTGATATTTACAAAAGTTACAACGCCTCCATTACACCATTAATTGCAGTGCACTTGTCACGTGTGCATTCAAGAGCCGTATTGTTGCTTGTGTAAGACTAGAAACGGATATAAGTAATAAAAGATAGAAAGCGAGGAGAACGAAAAGGTTTTGCTTACAAGATTCACCTGTTTTGACACACCTCGCGGTAGGTGTGCGCCTTGAATTCTTGTAAACGATCAAATCAAGGATGTCTTGGACTTCACCTACACCTACAATCAAAATACCAGCTCATCATTCCAAACATAACTCTGCTCTCAGCGTTCTCCTGACGGCCACCTTCCATTAGCGAAACTGACTGAACAAACCCAATTCTGCAACCGCGTGATAATATCGATCTTGAGGTTGACTCTAGAGGCATCACATAGCTTTGAGGGGTTCCGTCTTGCTTTCACTGATTTCTGTGGGTATCGTGTTATCGTTAGGAAAAGTACATGTGCGTTTTTTGTTTTTGTTTCCCCGTCTCTGCTCTTTTCTATCGCAAAGCTCACCACTAATATCTCAATAGCGCTTTTCATGCCTTTGTCTAACTGATCGCTACATTCACTTCTACTTCTATCACGATCTTTGCAGAACATATCCATATACCTACATGAGTGACCACTGGTTTCTGCTGTTTGTCAACTTGTGGCCACTACAGGAGAAACCTCTTCGGCCAAGATTTAAAAAATGAGTTTTTTTCTGGGAAGGCTAATTAGATTATTCAGTCCACGCAGGAGCAGTAGAATGTTTTTGCGACAACGGCTTACCCTTGGTGACGTTTCGCGAATAGTGAAGATTCCGGTGATGATCCGCTGCTGATGTTGAGCAGTGCTAACCAGTTTTTGTCTTGACCACGATAAGGGAAACCGCAAAAGACTTTAATGAGAACAGGAGGTCCGAAGATATGATATTTGTATTTCCCGAAAAACCGCTAATTACATCGCTAGACAATTGAAGTGGGCGATTTTTTAGGTTTTATTCAGGAAACTGAAAAGAGGATTCAAAGTGTTTCAAATATATGATCTTTGCTTTGGTCTACTACCCTGTTTACGTATCGACCCTTAAGAATTCCAGACGAGCGCACTTATGTTGGAGTAGCGAATCTTAGTCAATAATGGGTTGAACAGAGGTCTTGTAGGGGTAAAGCAGGGTTTCGAGGTGGCAGTCTGAAATATACAATACAGACATGTAACAAAATGTGTTTAAATTTCATCAGGTCAGTTTTCAGTGGATAATCAATAGAACGACTTGATTTGCAGTCAGTGGTAGCTCACTTTAACTGTGAAAAGAAATTTTTGACAAGAAGAAAGCATGCCGGACTTTTGAAAAATTGCAAACTTCTTGTCAGCATAAGTATAGCACGAGTAGAGAGGTTAATTTTGAAAACTGTCATGAACATCTCATACGTCATGCTCCAAACGGTGCTTTTAGCCAAAACAACAAAACGCAATTTATTATTATTTAGAAGCTTACAGCAATGGAGAATGAAGCAGGTTATACCTTTTTTACCTCAGTATTAGTTTTTCTCTAGATATTATCAACCTTGTTTATTTATAAATCTTTTTCGACCGTTAATTATAATAATGATCTAATTTAAAATTTTGACATCTACCAGAAATTTTACAAAATAATATCTATAGCAACAAGTTTTTTTTAATTTTCCTTTAAAACGTTTCTGTCAAAAAAAACTTTACATTTTAATATTTTTTCAAATTAGCATTCTCATAATTTTCGAACAATGGCAGCAGCATGTCATGACTGTTATAGAAAATGTGGAAAATCTGCTGGTGGTGTAGATCCTAATGTACTTGATAAATTGGAAAAAGGTTTCGCACAGCTTCAAACTTCAAACTCAAAATCTCTGTTGAAAAAGTATCTTACTAGACCTCTATTTGAAGAATTAAAGAATAAAAAGACTTCATTTGGTTCTACCTTACTGGATTGCATTCAGTCAGGTATTTTAAATCTATAATTTCTAGAACTTCATCTGATTGGCTATGTTATTTTTAAAAGGTTTGGCAAATCATGATTCTGGAATAGGAGTCTATGCACCAGACGCAGATGCCTATACAGTTTTTTCAAAATTATTTGATCCAATTATTGAAGATTATCACTTAGGTTTTACAAAGAACGACAAGCATCCACCATCAGATTTCGGCGATGTGAAAACACTTGGCAATGTAGATCCAGGTGGAAAGTTTGTTATATCAACCAGAGTGAGATGTGGTAGGTCTTTAGAAGGCTATCCTTTTAATCCATGCTTGACTGAAGCGCAATATAAAGAAATGGAAAAGAAAGTTTCAACGACACTTACTGAACTTACTGGGGAGTTAAAAGGAAGATACTATCCTCTAACTGGAATGACTAAAAAAGATCAACAACAATTAATAGACGATCATTTTCTGTTTAAAGAAGGTGATAGGTTTCTACAAGCTGCAAATGCGTGCAGGTTTTGGCCCACTGGGCGCGGTATATTTCATAATGATAATAAGACGTTTTTGGTTTGGTGTAACGAGGAAGATCATCTAAGGATCATCTCAATGCAACAAGGTGGTGATTTAGGAGCGATTTACAGACGTCTTATTGAAGGTGTGCAGTCAATCGAAAAGAGAATGAAGTTTTCCAGGCATCCTCGACTTGGATTCTTGACGTTTTGTCCAACAAATTTAGGTAAGATATACATTCTTCTGAATAATTGTTTTTGTACTCGGTCACATTTCAAATTGCCTTTTGTGCGATGTGTATTTCTGCAACTATTTGTGACTATGATTGGTCAATTGATACGTTTTAAGCGTGTTTGATATTAATTTGATAATAATATATAAAAACCGACAAAGATAATTTGATCTTAAAAATAGATTTAAACTTGATATAATTATAATTATATTTAAACTGCAGATAGATAATGAAAGAAACTCAAACCATTATAGCTATATGACTTAACAGTAACAAAACCACCCAGTAAGATGAGTTTTACAAATAGTTGTGTAGGAGAAATGACCTGATTACATGTAATTTAAGTCAGAAAGTTAAAAACTGATGCATTTAAAGAGTTTGTGACATGAAATCGACAGCAACTAACTATAATAATGAAAGCTCTCTCCAGTTTTGCCAACTAGAAACCAATAAAGTCAAAATATAACTTTGAAAATCTACCACAAAGCTACCTATATCACAGATATACCTTACCTCATCCTATCTACCAGATGAAGAAATGCAGGGTAGTATTAGGTACAGATGTCAAACATTTTTGCTGAACTGTTTTTTTTTTCATTATTTTCAAGATGGCATTCTTAACATTTACTTATAAAATTTCTTGTCTCCAAGTTACTTGTAACAATTATTAATACTGAGTTTTCTAATAGGCTGAAACTGCAATGCCATTTTAATAATTATAATTCATGCTCAGATTACATATGCAATCCACATCAATAATTTATTTAAATAACCTCATATTTAAGATGAATTTATTAGATGTTTACTTAAAAAATACTTTAATAAACAAGGTCATTTAAATAAATCACCAAGATTATCGACACGCTTTGTATACTCAGTTCTGATTATAATTTTTAAGGTAATCCTCTTACAAGGTTATAAATTGATCATCTTTATCCATCTTTCCTAAAGAAGACCATTTGAAATATGCAATGTGCTTTAATAAATATAACAATTTCAGAAAACTACTTTCAAATTAATAGGTTATGTTTTCATTTTATGAAACTTCAGATATTATGTCAACTGTAATTCATTATTAATATATTCTTCACACCAGGAACAACAATCAGAGCATCCGTACATATTCAAGTTCCAAAACTAGCATCAAATTATAAAAAATTAGAAGAAGTGGCTGGACGCTACAATCTACAAGTCCGAGGTACCCGCGGTGAACATACAGAAGCAGAAGGAGGTATCTATGATATTTCCAACAAGCGCAGAATGGGTCTAACTGAATACCAAGCTGTAAAAGAAATGCATGATGGAATTCTTGAGATTATAAAACACGAGAGTGCGGCATAAATTAAAAAAAAAAAAAAAAAAGGAAAAGTACACATAAAAGTAAAAACATTTTACAACAAATTTATTTTTTTATTTTTGTTAACAATTAAAAATAAAATACAATAAAAATTAATAGATTATATTATTTCTCTGTACTTATTACTATTATGATTGATGTGTGGTTAAAACTGCTAACAATGCTATAATAACCTTAATAATGTGCTGCATCTTTTTAAATATATGTTAACGTCCCACTTAACCCTTATAATAAAATAGCAATTTGTGCTCTCTTTCATGCACTTACATAATTAATCACAAATACTTCATGTAAAATCAACTACATTATGATATAGGCCTCATAATATACAAGAGCAAAGAGCTATTAAACAATAAAATTCACCCCATAGAAATCTTAAAACGATAACTAGAGGCGGTAATGTAGTCAGCTTTTAAGAATTGATATGATTTACGCAATGTTGTACCGATGTACGTTATTATATACAAAAATATAAAATTAATAAATTGTAGACTATAATTACATTAGATATTTTATATTAATCATACTTCCTGATTTGATGGTCGTATGCAAATTCAAAAATATTTACAACTATTGAACACCACAGTTTTGACATCATTGTGCAATATTTCTCGATATTAAAATGTTATGATATTTATCAAATAGCACAAATTAGGCCCATAAATGAACATTAGAATTAACTGTATTATATTATTAAATATATTTCGATTATTATTAAAAAGGAAAAATTAATATATGTTTACTTAATGTACTAATAATAATATTGCACCACTAAAAGCACTTTTTTTAAAACATTATTTAGCATTTTATTATTTTTTACTTATCATTAACAAATAATATATTTAATAATTTAATACAAAACTCAAAAAGAAATGAAAACAAAAAATTTCCTAAAGAACTAAATCTACTTTTATTATAGATTGTGCGTTAAAAATTAATTAAATACAGACCAAAAAGCATTCGCTGTATAATTAAAGGTTGTTTATAATTTTGACTTTTGACATTTAACATAACCTCAAAACCAATCTATATTATAACCTCAATCTGTTACATTTTATTTAATTTTTAATCACACAATGACTATAAAAAACCATTTAACATATTTAGTAACTGATTAAAATATTCATACATTGTATAATATATTTGTCATTAACTAAATTAAAATAGATAATCTTTAATAATTATATAATTGAAAGACTTCGAGGAACAATTTTTCTTGAGCTTATTCGTCTAAAATACAGGTCCTTACTAGAGCTTCCGCAACAGAATAAGGATCACAGTTAGATGCTGGTCTTCTGTCTTCAAGATAACCTTTCTTGTCTTCTGCACAACCTCTTGGTATACGTATGCTAGCTGCGCGATTAGCTACACCTAAATAAAAAACAAACACAAAATTAATTAAAAATTTTATTTACTCTTTTAATAATAATAAAAGACTTACCTGCACTAAAGTCATGGATAGATGAAGTTTCATGTCTGCCAGTCAAACGACGTTCATTGTCTTTTCCCCCTTTAGGATCGTAGGCCTGGATGTGTCTCAGATGATGTCTGCTGAGCTTATCAATAGCTTTCTCAATTTCACTAAAATAATAGGGAAAAGAATTTAACAAATTATTGATCTACAATAATTAAAAATTTCCAACTGGAATTATAAAGAAGAGTACAGACAAATCAATAAAATTTCTATTTTGGTGCATTTAAAATCCATTAAGGCTTTTATTGTATGAAACGTCAATAGTAACTAACTAAACATGTGCATGCACATAAAGAATAATTATTTCAATCCTTAATTTGCTAATTGTACATGCAAGTACTTAGTACAATGATAAAAGCTGAACAAGGGGATATCTCGTACACTCAAATAGCTTAATTAAAACATCCTTTTTATGAGCTCTATTTTTCAACGAATCTATCACTGTTATGAGGAAGTTAATATATAATACTACTACGTAATGACCTCCCTGAAGGTTGCAATTACTATTACAAGTGTAATTGCTGGTTTTTTATTATAATAATATCAAGGTTATCAAATTGTTTTAGAAAACATATAAAATTGTTATTAACTTACATAATTCCATTTTCTTCCCTCATGGCCTTAGTTGAGAAGTTAGTGTGTGCACCAGCTCCATTCCAATCACCTTCCATTGGTTTAGGATCTAAAGTAGCGATAACACCAAACTCTTCAGCAACACGATGTAAAATGAAACGCGACATCCACAACTCATCGGCTATATCTATACCCTCACATGGTCCCACTTGAAATTCCCACTGGACAAAATGTTTTATTAACTATGAATTTTAAAAAGTAATTTGAAACTTACTTGAGCTGGCATAACTTCAGCATTAGAACCAGAAATATTAATACCAGCATAAAGACATGCTCTATAATGAGCTTCAACAATATCACGCCCGTAAACTTTATTAGCACCTACACCACAATAATAAGGGCCTTGAGGGCCTGGAAAACCATTCTTAGGCCAACCTAAAGGTCTAAGATCCATGTCTAACAAAGTATATTCTTGTTCTATTCCAAACCATGGTTTATGATCTTTTGCTGCCTCCATCGCTTTAAGGCAATTATACCTATGATTTGTTTCTGTAATTAAAAAGGGACGTTCATTAAAATTGTTGGTGGTAAATGTAAGAACGAAATTACCTGTTGGTTTTTTATTATATTTGTATGTATCACAAAGGACTAATTTGTTGTTTCCTCTACGGAAAGGATCATTATAGATAGCTACAGGATAAAGATATGTATCTGAATTTGTGCCTTCGGCTTGGTACGTTGAACTCCCATCATAATTCCAAATGGGTAATTCTGAAAAGAATTATTTAAGGAAACTTTGTAAATTGATCCATAAATAATATTTAGTTTATGCAGAATGGAGCCCCATCTTTCTGTTTAATTAAAATACTAAATAGAATTTTATAAAATATTAATTTATTCAATGAATCTTAAGTGGAAGTTAACAAAATTACGCACACGTAACAAAGTAAATCTTAATGAAGTAGTTTTATACGTTGTGTAAGTTAATGACAATATCATAACCTTAACCTACATACAATTATGAGATGTTAAATCTTAACCATCCTAATATGTGTAAATTATTTAGAGTAACCTCTTTGAAATTATTCTTTTTTAAAAGGCCATAAAAATGTTGAATTTCATTTACATTTGAAATATGATTTCATATATACAGGGTGTTCATTAGAATGTTGCTTTGTTAAAATTTTTAATCAATAATCATTGTGATATGCTTGGTTTGGTTTGGTTTGGTCATTAATGTAAATCAATTTTTTTTGTAAATTAACAAAAGTCAAATTCACTTTGACTTCACGAAGTCATAAATAATAAAATGTGATGAGTTTGTTCTTGACCTATGACAACAAGATTTATAAAATGTTAAAGGGGCTATTAGAAGACTGCGAATTATTTTTAAAAGACAGGATTAAAGTTTATTTCTGTGCTCGCCAAAGATTAATTAAAATTTGATCGCTATATAATGTTATATCTGCAAAGTGTATCCTGAACAATTGAAAGTTGAAACAAGTTTGCGCTTCTATAACTTTTGTTTCATTTATTTATTCTTTTTTTATTCATATAGCCAATAACAGAAATTTTTATCACAATAAATTTGTTTTATTCGAAACAAGAATGTCACAATGAAAACGTATTTTTAAAGAATTAGGATATAAAACCGCAAGGGAAAGAAATAAAAACAGAAGAATAAACTTACCTTCAGGTTTTGTTGGTACAAAATCTACAGTACGTGTTTTGGCTCTCAAATTTTCTCCTGTCCCATCAATCCAGACATACATACATTGTACTTTTCCATCAGGAAGAGGTAAATCCAGATATTTGTTGCTCACTGTTTTATTTAACGCCGCGTTCGGCGAATGTTCCAACGTTGGATTAGGCATGCCGTACTGTAACAAAAGAACGAAACGTAAATTTCAATTTTTTTCGACTTTTAAAATTGCAAAATTTATTTCTTTCTCAAAATGAGAATTCTAAATTCTTTTAGTTAGGTACATACCCCCATATTGCCGGTTAAAGAACAAACCTTTCGTACTCAAACTGATACTTCCAGGTTTATCAAGACAACTGACATTTAAATAAAACTGCACCTCCTTTAAATATGAATTCTCTATAAGAGCAGGTTCTCTCTAAACTCAATTAACGCGTTTCTGATACTATTCAACTTTGCTTGAACAAATAAAAATGTTTTAAAACGAGATAAAGAAAGTGATAAGAGTGAGATGGGAAATGATGATAACCTTGTTAGCTCTTATGGTTTTAGAATAAATAAGAGACCAATGCTTGTTTTTAATTTATAAAAATATCCTTTTTAGAAACAGAAATTTCCACAGCACTCTATTATTTAAAAATATAATTTACAAGCTTTACGATAATCATTTGTCTAAATTGAAACTTTCAATTTTTTCCTTATATTTTTTTTTTCGTAAAAGCCGGCCTTGTTTTACTATTTACTAATAGAATAAAAGCATTTAAAAACGTTTAGCATAACAATAATGTCTATTGACTAAAAAGTTGATTAGTACCAATTTAAACCCTGCACTCTTTACTAGATTTTACTGGTTGCTTTACATACGCATACCAGCATTTATTTAATTAACCTTCATAACAGAAACAATTTAAAGAAAATGAAAGTAAAAGAATTTTTAACATAAATTACAATCGTTTTGGCTTGTTTTTTTATTTTTTTAATCATGAACCTTAAACCCACTTTAAATTACGATAATTGCCTACCTTAAGTACCTTTCTGAACATCCTCTTAAGTACTGTTACATCATAATAATTATAGCAACAAGAAATCACAGAAAAACACTAAAAATTCATTACATTGTTTGCTTCAAAAATCCATTATATGTAGATTGATAATTATTATGAAAAAAATAATTGATAAGAATAAAGTAGGTTTCGTGTGTAATGCTCGTTTCAAAATAATTTCAAAATCATCAAGTTGATAACCTCTTAACAAGTTTTTGTTATCTTGGCGAAGATCTAAAAAATTTTTTCGTTTCTATGATGAATTTGTATTGTTAATAGGGATGTAAAATGGCTTTTTTGTCAATAAAATTATAATAAAAAAGTAAAAACTATTTTAATGGCGCGTACACACTAAATGTAGCAAATAAAGAAATGTTCATTCATAAAAGTTGTTTGTTTTCTGTTTGTAATTACATGCGAAAAGAAAAATGATTTATTATAATTGTGAAACTTGTTTTTGACAAAAGCAGCTCGTCAAATAATTTTAATTTTAACAAATCATTCTTTGAGAATTTCTTTTTCGTTACTAGCCATTTGGATTGAACGGATCAGATTTACAAAACCTAACGAAATAGATCCAAATAAATACCAGAGCGCCATTGCATATTACGGGCAAACAAAAAACGTTTTCAAGTCATAAACCCATAATTTATGCAATCACAAAAATGCAGTTCGCATATAAATATTTACGATCAACCAACGAACACTCACCATGGCGAGTGGGAGAAATGTTTGATAGTTGTAGGTCACCAGGTAGTAATTTTAATTTTTCTGCACACTTCCTCTTCTGATAGGCTCGCTATTAATAATATAATTACCATCGATAAAAATAACAGCTGAACATCATATTCAGAATATTATTTGAGAAAATGTAGGAATCATTCAGGGACAAACCTTGCTATTTAACGTATCAAATACCATTTATTAATGTTAAGAATAAAGGAAATTTGCAGTAATAGTTATTTACAGAATAAACAAAAGTTGACATTTATTTGTTTTAATCAAATTGCTTTGTAAATTCAATTTTGAGAAGAGTAGAAATAAACAATCAGGTTTTTTTCCTTACAAGATAAAAAAAAATGAACCCAAAGAAAATATTGACTTTCTACGGTACTTTATAATGCCATAGAGATGTTTTGCAAAATATTATCTCACTAGTATTGGTAGTCTTATGAGCGACGCTGAAATGTTTAGGAAAACATCATAGTGTCCATATGGAGAAAAATATCAGTCGTGCTGAAGATTTTCTTTAGAACAGAATCTTTTGATATGATAATCACATTGTTGAATTTCAAACTGGCTGTACTTTGATCTTCCCAAATGTTTCGCCAGCTTTTGCTCTGATTGATTCCAATTGATACTACCTGTTGATATTGAGAAGTTTAGGAATATTTCATAGTTTCCCTATGGAAAAATGTCTTTCGCGCAAACCAGGCGTGTTGAAGATTTTCTTTAAAACGGCTTTTTTATGATAAAAATTGTGCAAAAACAGTTCCTTCCTAAGTAAAGTGTCAAAAACACAATTTTCAATCATTTTGACTTGTCTTGATAGACCAAGCTAGATACAGAAAACTTGTCCATACAATTTTTACGGCTTTACTAAAGCTATACTATCAATTCCAATTTACAAAGGAAACTCTCAAACCCTTTCGACAAAGGTTATTATTATAATGCTCTTCGTGATGGCGTTGGTGGTTTTATCTCCATTGTGACTCTAGATTTGTCCTTCTTCAGAAAATGCTTTCAATTACATAATCTCTACATTTCTAAATCATAAAAAGAATTTTGACACAAAAGAGTTCGAAAACTCTAATATAGACCCATGAAACTACACCAGGAACTTAATTTTTTGCTCCAATTAGATATTAGATAATAATTATTTAAATGTTTGTGTAACGTATGTTTTACAAAGTCATAACTATCAGAGCAATATGCAGATGACTGTTTTATGGATGAACTGAGACATTTAAAAACCGTTTGCATAAATATTTGTCTTTTTATTAAAAACATGCATTCTGTATAACATAGAAAACAGTTGTGATTCAAAGAAAAGGTGAATTCTCATAAATTAACCTTCTTCTCAGAAATTTAAATTATAAATGCAGACACAAGTGCTCTTCTAAAGACTCGACATACAAACCTGACCTTACCCGACCTTCATGTAAGGGTAAGTTAAGACAGAAACGACGGATGAAACAGCAGAACAATTTAATTATCATAATTTAACCTTAAGATTTCGTGACCTAATTAAGTGAGTGCACCTAATATATAACCTCAAATTCATTTCAAAGTTTTTCTCCTTTATTAATGTAAGTATTATTGGGGGTTAGCTTCGAACAATATATTATTACCAAAGGAAATTTTTCAGTTTAAAAATATTCTTCCAGAGTGAATTGAACTCCAATAGCAGCAATCATAATACACCAACTGGTTTATTTTAAACAAGAAACAAAACACGAACGGGCTAGTAACTGCGACCATTTAGACTTTGGAATTCACGTGCTCCGTTTTTGCTTTTCTTTTATTAGCAATGAAGTCAAAAATATAAAAACTGGCTAGAAAAAATTTGTTCATTACAAAATCTAATTAAAGCTTGGAAGGTGTAGACTTTAACAGAATTAAAAGAAAGCACGTGGTAAACACGCTTAGCATGCATCGTGTTCACGTGAATGTTTTAACACACCACATTATACAGGGATCACATTTATATTAGTAATAAAACCCACATCCTCTCTTTTATTGGTAAATTAAAATTTTCATTCCTCTACTACGTCTATTATGTTTCAGCTACAGCAGCATCTCATGTCATAATATCTGCATAATTAAAACTTGACTCATTGTAATAAATAAATAATAACACAATAATAATAAAAACAAACAAATAGTTTTTGTTACTATACCAAATGATTACTTCCGTTGTGTAACTAGTTAAGAAAGTAATAAAATTTCTTATCAATTAAATTTAACGCCATTCTTAATATAAATAAATTTAGTAAATATCACACCTCGCTATTTTGTTTTTCATCAACTTTAACACTTTCTTATAAACAAAAACGGTCGTAAAATTTTTTGAAAGAAAAAATATTTTTACTTATCATATGTAGTTGTTTTTCGTGCTATGATAAAAATATTTGCTGGAAAACTGTCAGTGTACTAACGGATTTAAATTCTTTTGTTTATTTGCGTTGTAAAACAATCGTTTCACTTTTATTGTTCTGTCTAAGAAATAATGCAGTTTAAAATAAAGATAAAAACAGCTGTTAAGTGTACCATACAATACGAAACAATAGTAAATAATGCTAACCTTGTGATAATTCAAGGCAACTTGATTATTATTTTATTATTCTTTTGTTTGGACTTTTAAATACATACTCGAATTTTTACGTTTTTCCGACTTGCTTTTGATTTTAGGGAAAAATGTAAAAACGATCATAAAACTAAAAAACTCGCCAAGATAGCAACCAACATTCGTGAAAGTCCAATTGCAAAATATTAAGAACAACTAGAGAGCAATAGAAAAATAAAGAATACTTTGGACTGATCCATAAACCTTAATAAAACCAAAGAAGTAAGAACTAAAGATGTGATCGTTAACTAGAATGTGTCAACTACGTGCTTTGCCCTCTATTAACATTCCTAAAATAGAACTAAAGATGCGATCGTGAGTCGGGATGCTCCAGCTCTGGCAGGATAAGGTTGAACTTCAACCTTCATTAACTTTCTTACTCCATTATCAATCATTAAAGCAACAGTCAGGAATTTCTTTCAAAATTAGACATTTGGAGTTTTGGTATTGTAGTTATATCCAAGTTATTGAATTTGGCAGTTTTTGGCCTTCCTTGTTTCATTGAGGATTTTCTATGACATTCTCCTGTATTTGGACGGATTTCCTGGCTTTTTTTCTGACATTTTTATTGCATAAATCAATTCTCTGACTATTCAAGATTTTCCCGATTACTAGGTATTCCGCAGTTAGCCAGTAAGAGCTTAGTTTCATCCGTAAACAAAATACTTGCATCCTTGACTGCAATTTGAAAGTTTGAAAAATCCATTCGGTGAGTCATGGGTATCCAAAATAGTTATGTTTAGTATATGACTTTGCTTTAGGGTTGTTTGTTTTGGATCAAAGTAATGGATTGTCTGAAAGCAAGCAACTGGTAGTCGATGCTTGTGTGATACAAGCTGAAAGATTTTGGCTTGTTCATATAGGCAAAGGTAATATGGTCCTTTACTCCTAAAGTGACTTTCTATTTTTTTTCCAAGTTGCTGAGTATAATAGTGTAACTGATGAATACTTGTGTGCTTAGATTGTTTGAATCACCATTTGAATTTGATTCTTTGTTAAGGTCCACGAACATTGCACGATTTTTTTTTTGAGTACAATAATTGTTTTTCTCGTATTACAGAAATAGGTTATGTAGCAACAAGAACAAAATCATAAGTTGTGTTGAATCATCAAAAGTAAGCTGATGAGTTGTTAAATTAAAAGGTAAATTTACAAAAACAAAAGAAAAAGCAATGTTAAATAGTTATAAAATGATGCAGGATGCAGTAGCAAACCGCCAGTCACTAAAAACGATAATTGCTGTTGCATCAACTGCCGTGCCGGTTGTGGTAATTCCCCACATAACATTTTTTCCTGAGAAAAATATCGGTTTAATTTTTTAATTATATTCTATAAGGTTATACACAGAGGTCATTTTTATTATATTAATTTGTAGTTAATAGGTACCAAGCGCGTGATAAAACCGCAACAAACCGGTCGTTCCCTTTGAAAGATCAAAATTAGGGGAAAAGCAATTAAAAACAAGGTAATCTATGGATTAAATAACACTGAAATCGTTATTGCATTGTTTTACTATCAACAGTAAATTTAAATATGTTGCGTTTGTTTAAATAATGCATCCGTTTATTGTTCATTCTTTTCAAACAAGAAATTTTTTCTTTCTCATATTACTGTAATATTTATCCATAGTGCACGAGGTAAATGTATGTCTCGTTTAAATAATTACACCAGATTGTTTTGTTTTCCGACATAAGCATTCGGTTAGAGATAACACCACCAGATTAGAAGCAACATGTTTTTTCAGAATTCATGGAGGAAGATAATAGAAGATAAAAATGTATCAAATCACGCACAAAAACGACAGAAATCAAACGTTAAAACTTCCTCTTACAATTTAGGTTATTTTCCTATTCGGCTGTTTTGTTCTTTAAAGAAGTCCTTTTGTAGGTTAACTGCATAACAAATGAAGACAAAAATAATGTGTGTGACTTCATAGTTGCTATGGTAACCTTTCTTAATAACCAATCAGTAAATAAGATTCTTTTATTTTAGATTCATTTTGCTTCAATAATTTTTCAGGTTAGAATCTTGAAGGTTAAAATTTCTTTCTGCCAATAAATTAGAAAGAAACCAATTGTTACAGCAAGATAGATAAAAAAGTTTAACCTTGGGAATGAGTTCAATATTCTTGATGCCATATACAGGCGCATTGATAACTTTTCAGTTGCTGACGTCAATAAGTAGAATTGGTTTACCTTTTTTTATCATCACACATTTTGTTGTTGAAAAAAATTATGTAATACACTTTGCTAATTTTGATTAACAAAGAATATCCATGTTTACGAAAATTTATAAAAACGCCCTCTATTATAATAATGAAAAACCTAAAAATAACTGATTTTGAAAGAAAATTATCTTCAATAAAGTAATAAGAAGTTAAAATTACGTGCAATTTCCTCCCTTCTTTTTTGTTATCCTTATCAACTTGACTGTATCGGAAAGAGTTTTTAATGGAAAAAAGAAAAGTTTCTTCATTGCCTTTTAATATATTATTATACAACAAAATCGAATTTCCTAAGTAAAACGCTTGCATTTTATCTCGCGAGTTTAATCTTGTATGGATTTAAAAGGGGAAGAAAAACGCAAACTTTGATCAATATAAAATGTGTGTTATGTGGTGCTGCTCTTGGTGCTTTTACATAAGTAAATAAAATCATTTTTGAACTATTTGTTTCGATTTCTCATTTGTTTTTTATTATTATATCATTTTACTAATATTTTAGAATTTAATGTTTTGCTAATTTTCCAAGACAGTTCAACTCGTTAAGACAGTGTGTTTGCCCAAATAATTTATACAGACTAGAACCAATAAGGAATAAAAATTTTCAAAAAAGGTTTATTACAAAACTGTTTTGCTAAATGAAAAATGGCAAAATGAAAAAAAATAGTTTCCTAAATACGCAATTACGATACAAAAACACTGATTGGTATTGAAACATAATGACTGTATTAAGAATCAATGGCCAACATCAAGAAAAGGAAGGCCAAAACTATAAAAGTGTGCCAAAATTAAAGCAAAATCAAACTAAAACAAATGTAACCACTTAGAAGCAAAATAACTGAGAAATGACATGGCAAAAGAATTAAATTTTGCTTAAGAGATATTGATTATCAACAGTTTCTAAAAGCAGACCTTAACCAAAGTAATCGACAATATCTGGTACCCCATTAGATGTGAAGAATCCAGGCATCTCGTTTTCTTGTACCCTGTTTGGGTCACGTTTCACAATCTTTTGACTTGTCTGTATTTATTTAACACTTTCGCTAAATTCCTAATCTGATAAGAACTCAGTCTCTATGTTGAGTGCTGCTTTTTCCAATTCCTACAAGGCTCTGTACTGTCGAAATATATTACTTGCCTTTAAATTTTTTGAATTTGTTAGTGTCCAAAACATTTGCTTCACGAGATACGTAAAGAAGCTTCCTCTTATAGCATTTTGGACGCAAGATATTCTTACTTGTAACAACAATTTCAATATATGAAAACGACAAAAATAATTTGTCAAAATCTCCTATTAAAAAACCCAACAGGTCAAAGATCCAAATTCTCGTTTTATCCGAAATATCTTAATGTTTGGCCGAATACTATAAATGTTATAATTATACCAGAACAATGATTATCAAATTATTGGAATTATAAAGAATGATATGATTCTTACAAATCAGTTCAAATGTAAGTATCAAATCCATATACTTGGCCAAAATCTAATAGACCTAACCAAAAGTCCATTATTTGTCTCCAAAGAGAGAAATTTAGATACCACAGAAGTAATTTTCAAATGGAAAAAAATAGTTGCTGCAACTGATATGTGAAATTCTTCGACAAAAACCTTGCAAACTAATCGATTGCACCTTGTACTATACTGCATATTACATTTTCCAAATATAATACGACGAGAAGCAATGAACTGACCTTTTATAATATAAAAGTTCTAACAATAGTTTTTCACCCTTTTCTAAACATTACAATAACCCCATAAATATTAGAGTGCAAAACGTTTATTATTAGCGATACCAAAGGCGTGGTAGCAAAAAAAGGCATGAATTCAATGTAACGTGAGCGCGCATACATAGAATATTATCCTCTACCAAGCCAATACAGTCGAATAACAATCATAATTCAGTTGAATCGGAAAAACTTTTTATGTCGACCATTACGAGTTCGGTGACTATTTTCAATTATGCATCAGAAATGAATTTGAAATACTATTCGTGACCGGTTTTAATAAAAGTGGGAAAGGAAGACGAAAAAACATACAGAAATAAAAAATTGATTGTAACATTCGAATTTTACCCCTTTTACATTTATATTTTGTTATATTTATTCGGCAAGAAAAACTATTTATAATCCACCTCTTAGTCTGCAATATATTTTCGTTAACAGGAAAATTGCTAGCGGTCTTTATTTTAACCTTTTTCCCCAACTTAATTTTTAGCGAAACGGGTCGAAAATGAACCACTTAACATGTTAAAAAGGCATTGAAATTTTCCTGATAAATGACATGTAATTTCCTACACAGAATGTATGCCATCTAAATTGCTACTGATATGGCCGTTTAATGTGGACTGGGTTGACGAAAATGAATCTTTTGAATCATTTATTGCAGTTATACTTTTCTTTCAGTTTTACATTGATTTCATTGATTTATAATATTTTGTCAACTTAAGTGTAATAAGATTTCTATGTATTGGGGAGTTTTGGAAAATGTCAAAGGTCGCGAGCTTAACGATCAAGAAATTCCCACCTAACCTGTTGGATATTAAAGCGAGGGGACACGTCTTAAAAAGCATAAATGAATTTCAAAGCAACCAAGCGAGTCTGTTAATGTCATACAATGAGAAAGGCAAGCAGAAAACAATTGCATTGTTAGCCGAAAGAAACTTACAAGATAAGTTTTCAATAAAGCATTTGAATAAAAATTGCTAATGAGGAGATAAAAAGAAAACATGTTGGGACTACAAAAATCAAAAACGAAAAACGTCGAAAATGACAAATTTGCAGAATTACACATAGAAAAGGAAAAAGGAATTTTGGGAATTCTTGAAACCCAATATAGTGAAATCCGACAAGCATTTCTCAAGCTATGGTTCAAAAAAATAGGTCGTTGTTGATCTGTGAAAAAAGATATGAATCAATCGAAGAAGAGAGTAAAAAGGCAATAAGGGAATACCAAGGGAACGGTAAAGCAGTGCCTTAGTCCAAGCTCCCCATCTACAGCATCAGTTGCTCCAGAAACTAAACGAGAACTTCTCGATCTTTCTTGAACCTGCTAACTCAAGAACCCATCTCGAAAGATGAATGGGAAGATCGCAAGATCGTCTAACTCGTCAAGATAGGATAACTCCTACATAGTTGCTGACGAGGAAGAGCTGCAAGTAAGTTCCCCAAAAGCTCGATTCATCAATTGAACTAAATAGCTAGCCGTAACATTGACAAATATTTTAGAGAATGGTTGGGTCGATTCTGATAATTTGAACATCTCAATGGAACACTTTTGATTATACACAAATTTTACGGAGTACCAAAATCAAAATGGTTCGCCAACATGAACATATACTAACTTATAATATAGATAATAAATATTTTCACTCTGAATCATTTTGGTCAATCTAAACAACCCCCAAGACTCTTACATCGGTAGAATCCGGAAAACTAGAAAAGTCCCGCAAAAGCAAAAAATCTTTAATGAAGCAGGTGAAAACTCTCCTATAGATACCCAATAATAATTTAATTTCAAAACGAAAATTGACTTTCTTTTGTAACTTCGATCATTTAACTTTGAAGTTTTCTTTTTCCGCCTATTATAAATAATTAAATATTCACACAAAAGTTACATAAAATAATTTTTTAATGTTACCTACTTTGTGTATCACAACAAAAATGCCAAGAGGCAATTTAAAACTCATTAAGGATGTTTAATCGCCATTTTTTACTTTTTTATACCTTTGTGTTCTGATCTTAATCTAATAAACAGCATTACGAATATAATTATATAAAAACCTCTACAGGAGTGTCCTTCCTTATTTCAACCATAATATTAATTCAATTAATAGGAAGTAATTATGTAATTTTGTAATGATTATGTGCGCATATTTAGTATCCCTGTTAAAACAAAATTATGCTGTCAATTAAAAAATTAAGGTTTCATAAATGCGTAGATTATAAAAATTCTACAATAATCTAGTAGGCTATAGATTCAATAGCTATCAGACAGAAAACAAAAAAATTAAAAACTTAATAAAAAAGGGTGGCGCCAAGTTTACAAATTGTTAGACAAAAGACAGTTGGATACTTATAAAATTATAAGATAAAAAACAAACGAATTCTTTTAAAAGTTTGACGTAAACAACAATAGGTAAGTACTTTCAATAAAGACGAAATAAACAAAACAAAAATCAAAAGTTCGTTGGAATCAGGATAGCTCTACTGACCATCGTAGTCGTTCGAAGCAAAATCGGAAAAGGCACAGTGTTGTGCATTTGGTTGTTTGGTTTTAATAAACGAAGTAGGCCAAAACAGCAAAACCGGGGTAATGCCATTTTGTTAGACTATAGCAACCTAAAAGGAATAAAACATCAGAAATTCGATTCAAATAGTTAACGTGGATCTAATCTACATCTACAAAAACACAAATACTAGAATAAGATTAGTAAGTTACACAGAACAACAAAAATTACGAGTAACCAAGAAACAAAAACACGAGTCACTTATTTTATTAGATAATAATTAGTATCTTTTGCGTAATTTCTAAAGCGCGCCAAAGAAAAATTATTTCCTAATTATTAGAGGAATACAGAACAATGTCGAAAACCAGGAAGCTGTATAGGTTTGCACCACGAGCAACCCGAGCAATTCTTAGTGGAAAAAGTCATGGAAATCCATTGAACTCAAAAACATTGAAAAGCCAGACGCGAAACCTCTATCCTGCATTATATCTATTTCGACAAGACTAAATTCCAATTCATAGATGTCCTTCAATACATGCCCAAATAGGACTGAAGGGCATTTATCTAAGGCCATGCAGAAATGGTCAAACCACATAATGCAAAAAGTAAGAGTTCTATCTATGGATTTGTAAAAATAAGACCTTCAGCAACAAAAACCAAAAGACAATATCACTGTATTTCGAGATCTTGTAGATGGACTTTCACAATCTTGGCACCATGAGCAACGCAGGCACTTCCTAGCGGGGAAAGTAATAAAAATCGATTTAATCGGTTTTCTTATAGTTCAAGTTTCAAAAATGGCCAAAATCTTCATAATGCATTTTTTGGCAGATAACGGAAACAAACTAATACTGCCAGATTTGTAGAAGAAAATCGTCGGAAAAAGAATTCTGATGAAAAACAAAAGAGAAATATCGATTTCGATTAAACTAGAAGAAATAAAATAAAAAATATTCACCAATGGCTACTAGATTCGAATATCTGTTGAGATGAAGCCTTCAAAATCGATTGGTAATGGTCTTAGTTCGAACTTCTTATGATCACAACAGGTTTTTTGGCCAAATAGAAACAAGAAACACACAAACAACGCAGGTGCTTTTTACCGAAAAAAATCATAAAATCAATTGATACCACAGACAGTGAATTGAAAGATTAGAAGCAAAGCTGCCTTCTGTAAAGACCACCGTGCCAATAGGCATCCAAATAGGCTCAAATCTAGTTTCTTATCGTTCAAGATTTTGCCGCTAAAGTTCACGCAAAAATCGCCAAAATAGTCAAAATTTGATTGTCTAATTATACAGAAACAGGAAAAACTCATGAGTTTCCAAACAAATCATAATAGTAAAGTGACGTCACTTGTCGAAAGCAGTAAGCAAGTATTTTCCAACTAGTGATTGCCACCAAAGCTATTTTACTCTATTTTAGAACCTACAAACCAGAAAACTGATTTGTCACTGACAGATGATATAACTATATAACCAGAAATTGTAAAATTCAATTTGGCTTTGCATCTTCAAGCGAGTTATCCGCTTCCCTATTTTCTTAATACCTACGTTACTGTTTACTCAGTAAGATGTATAGGCAAAACTCCTTTCTGCAAAAATTTACTATGACGAACTCTATTAAAGGTCACGGCGATTGAAGACACGACAACACTTTTGCTTATTATGCAGGTGAGAGTTGATCAAAGGTTATTGTTGAGGTTAGGTCTTACTATAAAAAGAAAAAGGACATCACCGCAAGGTAAGGCACGTGCCGTTAGAAGATTTCATTCATAGAATTTATTACAAAGAGACTAAATCTATCTAGCTGTGTGAATTAGACACAACAGAATCATTAAAAATGCTTGATAGTACCGTTTGAAAAACAAAAAAAAATATTAAAAATTATTAGAAATGAAATGTTTTGCCTTTTACTGTCGTGGATATGCAGATGTAAACGATAATTACTACGTCTGAATAATCCACAACAGCTGATACCAATTAATGGCGTTTTGCATAATTTTTTAAAGTCTCCTTCCGTATAAAAAACAAACAAAACTGCATAATCAATTATTTATTTAGTAATACACCTATGCATAAATAAAACATCCGATTATGTCCACCTGACTAATTTACTAATTAGCAAATTGTTCACGTAATAACGTTTAAATACAAAAAGCAAAAAGATCAATTAGGCATCGAGTATCCTACATGTGTTACATTTTTTACAAGTCACGTTTTGTTTTTAACTAGTCAGGTGCTCTCCTTGTGAACAAAAGAAGCACGAAAGGAAAAAATAACTTGTATAATAAAACGGCAATTGTTTTATATTTTAAACGCGTGCGTATCCTTGTTTCTAGTCATTCATGTGCATGATGATAAAACTTCTTTAATAATATAAAAACACCATTCTTCATCATTAACATTATCAAACTTGTCAGAAGTTTTGTGCGTAACATCCCGTGATTCCCATTTGTTATAGGATTATGTCACGTTAGATGTCACGTATTTATTGACATGTAAAACCAACGTCCTTCTTTATTATAGTATTTTTCGAACAATTAGAATGGAATATTTTTGTGGAAAAACAGAATTTCTGTTCTTATCATGATTTCATCATAGCGAGTTACAATAGGAAGCAGCAATAAAAACAAAATAACGTCTAGGACTCAGATAAAAGAAATTCCAATTAATCATAAATTTTATGCAACAACTTTCATTGATAATCTTGTGTTTGCAAAATTTCTGTTTATCTCCGATCGAAAATAGCTTGAATGACGTTAATGGATTTTAGTGTAATCATAATCAACAACTATGCCGGATGCTAAGATTTGAAAAATGTTACTAGGGGCAATGGGTTTTCTTTTTTTTGAGCAGATTCGATTATAAAACGTGCAAAAGTTTTCAAGGTAAACGAGGAAATTTTCATTTCATTATCATTACTTAATAATCTGCTTTTTCTGGTTGTTTACAAAAAATTATCACGTGTAGAAGTATTTAGTGAAAGTAGAATCTAAATAATCATATGATCAAAAATCACACCACCCATAAACAGTGGCGTACAACCGTCTTTTATTTTTTTATTTGTTTTTTACACATTTACACTTATACACAGTTATAATAAAGGCGGTTTTTAAAAACAATTTTGAAATCGAGAAGAAAAAGTGAAAAAACAAATGCTAGAAAATAACACAATTATTCTAAAGGATAGGAGGACTGTAGCGGTCTAAACTAACAAGATTAGGTAGCTATAAGGACCAAAAAATGTTACCTGATCAGAAGGAAAATAGATGGGCAAAATAAATTATTTCGCCAAGAAAAAATTAAGTCTCACGTTACATTAAAACCAAGAGCGATGCAAGTTTTGGTTTTGAAGTTTGAAATCAAGACTCGATGCCAATTTTGATCTTATATTGAAATCTTATCTAGGTCGTGACTTTGACGACAAAAATATGAAGAAATCTAAACCTTAAGGTAATCGTTGAAAAATCTTAAAAAATTATTCACGTTTGCAGATGCATTTGCTTCATTTTTCACCGAGGGTATTAGTTTGGTCTGGACAAAGAATAATTAGAACACAACTTTAAAAGGTACGAAGATTACAAAGGGTTATACTAGGATTTTCATCACACTACTTTTTTTAGTATTTCGCTAGAAGAGCACCAGAAAGTATTGATCTTATATCTAAATCTCAATCTTGACCTTGATTCTAACATAAAAGAATTAGGAAATTAGGATAACCGGTTAACAACATTGAGTACCAAGAGATTTACTTTTACTCTGTATAGATTTGGTCTGGACAAATAACAGTTAGAATACAATTGTAAAGGATACCAGGGCTGTAGCGGGCTAAATTCAAATTAACAGTTCCGGCAAAATTACCTGATCAGAGGGAAAATAGATTGGCAAAATAAATTATTTCAAGCATTAATACAATTAAACATAATTCTGTTACTATTTTGCTAAACCAAGGTAAAACTAAAAACGACCTCGTCATCAAGACTCAATGCCAGTATTTATTTTATATTGAAATCTTGATTCTTGGTCTTGATTTTGACGTTAATAACATGAACAAATTAAGCTAAAATCTGAACGTTAAAACAACGGTAAGAAATCTTAGGTAGGTGATTTTGTTTTGCTTTTGTGCCAAAAATTTCAGTCACGTTCTATTTGAATTTGGTTTAGACAAAGAACAATCAGAACAGGATTTTAAAAGACAGGACCGCATAACAATACACCACATTAAACTGAATGACTATTTTTTTATTTTAAAGAAAAATGAAGTATCACATTACTTTTCAATGTCAGTTTTGATCTTACATTAAAATCTCAATTTTGGTCTTGATTCTGATTCAAGGAGATAAAAAAGTAGACAAAAATCTTCATTTATCGAATCTTAGAATCGTTGGTCAAAAACCTTGAAGAATTATTGAGTTTGTAGGTGGAATTGTTTCATTTTTGGAACTTTTTAGTTAATATTAAGAAAAATAAGTTTTTGTTCTAACATACTTTCGTAGATCAAGATAAAGCACAGAGTGACGTTTTGATTTTGAATTTTGAAATCGAGACTCAGTAACGGTTTTATATTCTCGGCCTCGTTTTCTAAGACGTCATCACAAATTCAATCAAGATAATGCAGCTATTTAATAAAATTAGGTACAACAAACTCTTGTTCAGCCCATGATAAAACCGAGAGCAACGTTTTGGTTTTGAGCATTGACATCAAGACTCAATGACAGTTTTGATTATGTATTGGAATTTTAATTTTGGCATTGATTCTGATGTCAGACATAAATAAAATCGGACAAAACTTCTAATCTCTCTCATAATTATTTAAGTTTGTAGGTGAATGTGTTTCGTTTTGTTGCCAAGAGTTTTGGTTGTGTCTGGACCAAATCAGTTTTGCTCTTGCTCTCATTCTCTCAGACATCAATATTTTAGTAAGAGAGTTGCTAAACCAAAATAAAAACAAGAGAAACATTTTTGTTTTGAACCTTGAAATCAAGACTTAATGACAGTCTTGATCTTATATTGCAATTTTATTCTTGTCATGTTAAGATAACTGATCAAAAACTTTAAGAAGTTATTTGAGTTTGTAGATGAGTCTGTTTCGTTTTGGTACCAAGAGTGGCTTGAACAAAAAACATTAATTTTGCTCTTGGTCTCATTGTCCGAAGTGTCGCCAATACAAAATCAATCGAGACTATGCAATTATTTGGCGAAAATAGGTCTACATAACCTGTCATTTAGACGATTGCAGATTAGATTCATTTTTGTTTTATATTCACTTTTTCTCTGGTTAGTTATTCCTTAATAAATAAGTGACCAATCGAACATAATTAGAACCATTTTTCTTTCCTTCGAAAATGTTACGCCACTGTTTCGAGTGCACATAGCAACAGCACATTCTTTTGTCTTATATTTTATGCATAATCATTCCGCTCCTAAAGCGGATAAATACAGCCTCAACAACACAAAAGGATTTATTCCGTCTTTCTGCATATTATAATACGTAATGTACATTTTCCAGTTTAGCAGGTTGTTGCCCACCCTAACGAGGGAGAACGAAATGATACGTTTTTATAAGGTTTCCTGTTTCATTACTCCCTGCTTTTTCCGGATTTTTGTGTTTCGCCAACAAAATTAGAAATGATAACAACCAATGTAATAAATAGATTTTAAAAATGCAAAAGCTCTTTATCAAGAGCTCATATATGCAATAGAATTAAGCCCTATTAGGAGAGGGAGATTAAACACATTAATCCTTTTATCGCCAAAAATAAACGCACGAGAATTCCATGGAAGAAGCACATGAACAACAAACTCGCTCTCTTTCTCTCTCAGATGTTTATATACAGTTTTATTTTTACTCGTTAAGAATCTTCCTTTAATATTTTAACATCATTTTAAATTTACAATAAATTTCCTAATTAAAAATAAAAATCCCAAACTCCTACTTTTTATTTATTAGAACAAAATATAAACACAAGACTACTAGGATAATGAACCGCGT
The DNA here is from genome assembly GCA_011009095.1 of Ignelater luminosus. Lineage (NCBI taxonomy): Eukaryota > Metazoa > Arthropoda > Insecta > Coleoptera > Elateridae > Ignelater > Ignelater luminosus. The sequence continues at coordinate 63,982 of VTPC01008495.1, forward strand.
TTTAAATATAACAACGTAACTTTGGACTTGGGATGTACATTTTAAGAATAACTAGGGCCCACTTATTAGAAATAAAACGTCCGGGTTTAAAATTTTCTCGACTGTAGTTTTTCCATAGTAATAATTGTTGTTATAACTGTTCGATACTTATCAGTTAATCTACCTAATTGAAAACGGAAACAACTGCATAAACAACAAACACTAATATTGTAAATCTGTCGGGAACAAATAAACAAAGAGGAAATCCCCTTGTTTTTTATTTTTGCCAATCATTACAGACAGGCAAACTTCCTCCATTTATTTATTGCAGCTTGGCTGGGACAATAAGCAGAAAGTAATCATAATCAGTAGTACTGGAGAACGGTAGGGTTCTAAAGATTTCTATCGATAATTATGAAAATGCATAATTCAAATATTGGAAGAAACACGAACATATTCACTTAGGAAAAAAATTTCTTAAAGTGCAAAAATGTTTCTTAAAAATCCAATTTCACGATAAAAGCGGTAAAAAACAACAACACAGTCTGCATTTAAACTGATTAGCATAAATTCATGCCGATAACATGCAAGACTATTATTTACTAATGAAAGCTGACGACGACAGACGTCTGAAACGCTTTAATCAAGTATGACCCAGTTTCGTGTCAAGTAAATCTTATAACCCGGGCTCAATTTTTTTCTCTTAATACATTTCGTAAAATTAATCAAGTTTGTCTTAAATTTATTATTTTTACTTCTGTTTGTTCAAATTTATCTAAGTAAGTTATTTTAGACTTGTTGTGTATAATTGTAGAAGTTTTTCCTGTCTCTAAAACCACTCGAAAGAACCTCTTGAAGAGGGATTATGGAGATTTGATAAAAACAAAATATTGGAGAGCACTTCCAGGTTAATAACTCAAAACAAAGTGGCAGAAGTGCTGATTTTCCTCGTATTGTAAAATACTGAAAATAAGTCTTTTGCAATTTTGCTCATTGATCAACTATCAACTTCTTACCAAATGGGATTTCTTCTCCTAATTAGGAAATCAACACAGGCAAAAATTAAGTTGACCAAACTGAAGGTCGAAAGTGCTGGTCCAACGTACTCATTCCCGTGTTTGGAGGGTTGTCAAATTTGTACTACTTATACTTTTTCTTTTACCCAGGTATTGGAAGAATTACCAGGTTTATTACAATGAAATCAAATCTTTGAACTTGCAAAGTTTGGCCAAAATTCCAATGTCTTCTTGAGAAGAACCAGTTTGCTCATTACTGTTGACTAATTCTTGTTCTAACCTCTTCTAACTTAACAGCAATAGTCAACTGTTTACTTTTGCTCATCAAAACTTGTTGCCCTTCCAGAAGTAAAATCTTCTTTAGGCGGAAAAGGTGTGGACTCTTTCGGTGATTATGCGACGACTGCCATTTTGTGCCAGTGAACGCGAAATGCAGAGCAACAACGCACAAAGATATTGTTGCTGGTAGTAGTTCCTTGGTAAACTGATTCAAGACAATCTAAGACTAACCACAATTTCTTACTTTTAAAGATATTTACCCTAAACTTCAGTCTTGACTTTACACGAACTGGCTAAATAACCACGTCTATTGCAATAAAAACAGATCTTTGAATTTGCAAATTTAAAAACCAGTTTACACGGGGTTTACATCATGAATCAATCAGAGCTTCCATTCTTCTTGTCCTAGCCTCTCTTAACTTTCTTTTGTGGCACTGCTCACGGTGGTGAACGTAAAACGCAAGGAGCAGCAGCGTGCCAAGATATTGTTGGTGGCTGTAGTACCTTCGTTGGTTGGTGGTCAATTTGCATTCTTTGTCAAGTAAACGGTAATTTGTCGAAATCTGATCCCTGGACTTTCCAAATGCGTTTAACTACGTCATTCGGTAATTGCGAGGTAAGGAAAGTGGACGGTGAAGTGAAAAAACAGTTTAGCAGGATTTCTGAATATTGCAAAAATTATCGTGGCTTTTTCTTTCTGAGGCTGGACATGAATTTGGAAAGACATACAATCAAATTAAAAAGTCATAATGGCGAGATTATTATTACTTTCTTGTATTTACATAGAGATATGTTCCATAATTTGCCAACACAATAGGACGGAAAAAGTTTGTTTCATTAAATCAATTAAATCGTTACAATCAGAATTATGTGAGAATGTACTTAATCATCAAAAATCTCCAAAAGAAACCGTTGTTTAAGGTGTCTCACGCTTCTTCAGTTTTCACCAGCAAAGCAAAAATTGTGTAAATTCCTCGAGCATGGACATCTATCAGGCACCAAGCTGGGAGATGAGATGTTCCAGCCGGATTTCTGTAAATTTCTACAAGCACAGATTGGACCCGAATTAGAACGGGAATAGGTGGCTTGCAACCAAAGGCAATCGCAAGATGCGGCCAAAAGGTCAATGGCTAAACCGGAAAGTTAGAATCATTCTTGCTATTCCAAAAGTTCAGACATTCCAATCTACTACCAAGAAACTTAAGCTCAGGGCCACCTTCATGCAAGGCTCCTGAAGCACAGGTCATAATTTTTAGGGGCCCACAGCACGGTAGCGAGTTTAAAAATTCTTTATATCTGACGCTTACATTATAAATAATAGACCTTGAGCGATCAAATAGTTAAGATGGCACTGGTTTCATTCATACATAGAAACGATTAAGGTGTAACGGGCAAAAATCTACATTGGAAAAGAAAGACAAACAATCGTTCTTACTTTAATTTAAAACAAACAGATGGAGACTTTATTTGATCAACAAACAACTAAAACAAAGTCTGGGGCAAACGGCCAACTTGTTGCCTTTTCTTATCTTTTCTTTTGAGTATCTACTAGCAGTAGAAAAACTTTTTCATATAAACAGCACATTAAATGATCAAAATGATGATTTTAACTAGATGAAGCCGCATCAAAATAATCTCGAAAAGTTTGTACATTAAACAAAGCCCAACTCAAGCAAGTTTTGAGTTATCGATCAAAACTTTCCTCTGCGCGCATAATAAAACACTTCAAATTATTCAAAAAATAAAAACCCTTTTACATAAAAAATGAAGCGAGCTCAACTCTGTTGTAATTTTATGTCAAAATAGAAGGCGTCCAACTCCGAGCTTGAACTAATTAATTTTTTACGGATAAAAGGCTTCGCAAGGATAATCATGAATTCTTACCTTAAAATGCTACCACTGTACAGTGTAAAAGAGTTAGAAATGTGGGAAAAAAATGAAAGAGAGAAACGCGTTTTTACTCGAAAGCGATGTAAAAACAAGTGAAGATTGTGTGGCCTACCGAGATCTTTCGCTCGTTATTGTAATCCGAGCTGACCTCTTCTAATTCTTTCTCGTAGAGGCGAAATATCTTGAAAATCAAATACGTTTTATAACAAATGAATGTATTCCTTTTATACCTTATACTGTAGTCATTATAATAAATAAACTTTCAAGGGGAAAAACCGCTGACACTTTCAAATCCTCCCCTTTTTATTGGACCCACAACGTTTTACTTTCTAAAATTAATTCAAGGAAGAAAAAAAAAACAAATGAAAACCGACAACCAAAATTGTTTTAAATTATAAATTTAACTACCCAGTTTTAAACATTGCATATAAATTTAAGAGTTTAACCCCCGTCAACCAAACAAGGGTTGTAATTTTACCTAAAACATTAATGAGACTTTATTTCATTTGTTTACTTAAACGTTCGCTTGCTCTAATAAAAAACGTCAGTTACATTCTTCCTCTCTCTTAAATGTCGGATTTTCGCTTGTTTTTATAAAAAAAGCGTCTCGATGGAATTGTTTTTTCTTAAACTGGGATTTTCTTTATGGCAAAAATAAATCGGAAAACGATCGCGCCAGATTTCCAGATTCATAAATTCACCCTATATTGAATAAAACATTTGAATACCGAAAAAAGTAATATTAGGTGTTCCTTTTTCTTTTTAAGTGACTCTTCATCTGTTTCAGGTTAATATACGGCTATTTCCTTATGGTTAATGAATTTTTAATTAGTTTTATTTTTGTTTGATCGTCCTTGCTTTTATTTTACAATAAAATGGAATTTCTCACTACTGGTATTTATAAATACGGTAGTTGATTGGTTGTTGTAAGTATAGACTATAGTGTATTGCACTTCAGTTGTTTCGAGTTTTAGCAACCTGTAAGCGTGTAACGAGGTCATGTTGGACGGTCGTGTAATCGATTTATCCCTGCATTGTGAACGAATGCGAAACGTCGAGAGCTTATTTTATTATATTTTTCAATGATACCCTTTTATTAAATTTTCCTTGGTATAAAAATAATCTAATTTCAAGCATGAATAATGCTAATCACGGGAGCTTAAAACAAAGCAAGCATTTAATTAACAAAATAATGCCAACATAACAAAGTTGGAAAGTATCCAAAAACTCAAAATGAACCTGCAACTTGTTTCGCGACCTTTAAGTTCACGTTTCTTTCCAAAGTGATCAATGTTAAACCAACCGCGGATACATAATAGAGAGAGGAGAGTATCTCTCGCACTTGACGGCAAGAAAATACTGGCAACTTGACAAATCGAGATACGACGACTTTCATCAAGAGGAAAACCTTTGATTCCTTTACTCATATATTTTCTGCACGAGTTTATAAAAATAAACTTTCTTTCTCGTGTATATGATGACGTATAATACGGTAGATTTCTTTTGTTTATTTTTTTCTTAACTGAATGTTTTGTTTCTCTGATTTACCTTTAAAGGACAAAACTTAAAAAAAGATTATTATATCACAAACAATTTTTTGGGTAAATTCTTAATCCTATAATTACAATAATGATGAGCTTTTTTAAAAATGTTTTTGTTAGATAACAATAATAATAGTATTCTGATCATTTTAAATACATTAGCGTGATTGACAGCTAATTTTATTCCACCTTGAACTTACAAAATAACAAATAATTAAAATTATTGCCAACACAAATGTTTAAAGGTGACTCAAGACCAGATTGAATAAAAACGCCAATTTATTGTTTAAAAACCGATAAATAAATTTCTAAAACAGAAATTTGATGTTGCTCCATCTTGCATTAATATTATAATTGACATTAATATTCCTAGAAAACAAATGCATTTAGCAGTGACCTAAATAGAACGATGCCAGAATGCGTTTTGAAATCAGCAATTTCTTACGAAATGAGGTTGGAGAATCCTTGTTGTTGAAGGGAGTTGTTTGCACATAAATAAAATAAAAGTTCATCTGTTTTTTCATTATTAAATGAGTAGATGAAACTGCTGCTATCGGTATGCATTTTGACCTGCCTGGATTATACTAGCAGATTTTGGAGAATTATAACGTGAAATCGTACCATACATGGTTAATTTTTAAGTTGTTCGGGGAAGACATTTCAAGACAGACAGAATCAACAACTTATTACAAGTCCAGATACATTTTTTGACAATGCCATAGCAATGAAAGTTGTTCCTCAATGCTGTTCTTGGTTTAAAAAAAAATTTTCTGATTTGGTTGGAGAAGATAATTCCTTTTCGCCCGCTTAGATAATCGATGATTGACAGTTAAATACGAAAATTCTTTTCATTTTGGTTATTTTAGTTGTTGATGGTTTCTGATCAAATTGTCTTAAACACACTGAAAGTCAGTATTTTAACAAATCAATCAATAAATGAAAATTGGAGAAATTACAGCGTACTTATGTATGAGAAATTTTACAAGGACTCAAGACCTCATAGAAAGGTATAAATTTGGATATTGGCACATCTCGTCGAAGTCGATTCCAATGATTTGATTAACAAATTTGGTAAAATTACGATTTTCGTTTTCGTTATTGCTGTCGAACGGGTCTCTTTGACTTGGATAAAATTCTTCAGAGACCAATGACAGAATTGTATAGCGCCAAAATTCAAGTTCTTTGCTTCGACTTTTAGGAAATGATATTTTTCTACCTTCATAGATGACGGTTAAACACGAAAACTTTTTTTCTTCTCACTTTGACTATTTTTATTGTTCTTGGTATCTCATCAAATTAACATTAAATATAACCTTCAAACCTAACCAAAGCAAACATTTCAAATTCAAAGCCAAAAGGAAGATTTTGACATGATATTTTAACCAAGCATGCAACCAATAATACTGTAGGTAACTACTTAAGGAAAATCCAAAGCTAATAAGAGCTTTCGACTATATTAAATAAAACAAATGAAAATTAGCAACACACGACTAACCAAGAAATCCAATTACCAAAATGAAATACAAATTATATAGCAATTGCCCAAGAATGTGCAACATTAGCTTATGTCGAAAACAGTCAACTGATGGTAAAATGACTTTCAAAGGGTTACATGTAGGTCAAGAAGTTCTATTCTTAGGAACCGACAAACATCTTTTCTATTTAACTAGATTATCATTACAAAAGTGCATCCAGAAATAGAGACCAAATAGTCGTAAATCACCCCTTGTAGGTATACAGTAGATAAATACAGCCTTTCCCTTAAGTCCCATATTGAAGCTACGCCACTGGTGCTTTTATATTTAACATATTGTTAGTGTCTAAAGTAGTTTCTGCAGTTGTTGAGATTGGATTTGCATTATGCATTTTGTTTCTGATATTGCATTTGGACTGAAGGAAACATCCGTGTCCAAATCTATTCATTTATTCTCAGATTCATCTAAAACTAAATCTTCAAGGACTAGTACATTTTAATATTTTAGCATTTGCTACTTTCAGTTTTTTTTCTCCTTAACTGTCGTGAATGCAAATCGATCATAATATCTTACAAAGCGTCACACCAAAATATCAACTAGAAAAAGAGAATCCATCAACGTCTCGACTCGCCACGAATTCATCTTAGTACTCCCTTTACATAACAATTGACTATCAAAAATACAAAAATTCCAGAAACTCCATTTTCAACTTCTCAAAACTTTTCCCTTTACAAATCTCCTCAATTTGATTTCATCTGAAAGCGGGTTTTAAACTGTTTTAATGCGGTGGCGGATTAATGAATACTCTCCAAAAACGTATATTTAATATTTTAAGTACATTCAAAGCACACTTTTCTGATACATTCAAAGTTTCCTTTTGTCCTTTTCCTCCTCTTTTGTTCTGTCAACCTTTTTGTTACGTGAGTGGTTTAATTTCTTATCTAGCAATTAAATTTTATCTCATCAATCAGTTACGGCTTTCCTGCTTTTAGCTGGAACATTTGTTTTCAATTAGATCTTTCGCCCAAAAAGTTTCCCTTAACTTTCAATGTTTTAGTAGCGTAACTAGGATTTCAAATGCTTTAACTCGGATTAGTTTGTTACCCCTTCTTGGTTGTCAAAAGCTAATTTGTACATTTACGTTCGATTTGTTTAATGGTCGTTCTTTTCTTTTATTGTTGATTTTATAAAAGTTCATAGTATAATAAAAGCGTTCGCTTTTAGGGAATGATCAATAGTTATGGATGTATACAGGAAACATCAAAGAAGTATTTATGCACGCTAAACATTTTGTTTTGGTCAAATACCAATAGTTTCGTGACAGTTTATTGGCATTTCTTGACCAAAAGTTACTTTACGACCATCATTTTGCTCATGTCAGGCCAAAATAATAGAAATTAAATTTGCCTTTCCAAAATCTCTATTTTTTGTATTTTCTAAAGAAAATTTTAAAAAAAGATTTGGAAAAAGTATAAATTCTGTCTGAAACGCGCAATAAAAGAACCCAGTAGGAAAGAGACCAGGTGCGAGATGATTTGAACTGCATTCCAAATTACATGAATAATTAACAAAGCTCAAAACGAAAACGATCCTTCGGCGTTTTAAATAATTCAAATCCAACACCTGAATCGAAAACGACTCGAAAAAGAGCTGTTCAATACTTGAACTACTTAAAATTTCAAACCAATAAACTAATAAACTCCGAGACACTAAAAATTTTAAATTTACCGCAAAAATTAGCATTAAAATTAACACGATAAAAACTAGATTTTTCCGTAAACATTCGCATTTCTAAAACAAAAGTGAAAGTAAGAAAAAATTGAATACAACTTACGCAATTAAAACTGATACACTTATTTGGCCTCTTCTAGCTATGGTAACCTACTCTTGTTAATTTCTTTCACAATCAGAAACACATAGTAATTAATGTAACCCCACATGAGGAGAAGTCAACGCACTCTGCGATAGAATAAACACAGTAGCGCTTTTCGTGGCCTGCGCGATCGCAACACACCCTGACCTCGTGCCAGGGGACGCACGTGGACAGGCGTCGCGACGTCGAAAGCGTCGCGGGATTTCAGAAACCTGCATGAGTGGAAAATTGGAAGGAACCGCCAGGTTTTAGAATAGTAACAACACTACACCCACGCAAAACAAGATTCTCTCGAAATCGTAATTATTTTTGTTGACGATTAGTTTTTGGGATGAGTTGCTCTTTTTTTTTAGGAACGACCCAAAAGAAAATTGTTTTCGGTACAATATTTATATTTCATCTGTCCCGCCTAAGCTTAAGTGACATTTTTACGCACCATGTGAGTGGAAAAGCTTTCTGGGAAATCAATTTGAAAGGCTTTTTTGTAGAGTTTAGTGCGTTATCCGATCTTCTTTTTTTTATACAATATGTTTCTTTTTAGTTGGAAGAAAAAATACTCAAATGATAATTTTAAAATTCGTTTATTTAATGTAAGGTTTATGAATAACAAAAGTTTCGATATTCCGCTGTTTTATTTGATTCAATTTGTCTTTCTCCACTCTCTCCAAAGTTCAACTTCCCCTTTACTTTAAACCTGATAAATTGTTCTAGGTTAGGTTAATTTATTTTAGTCATTTGTAAAAGGGCTTAGAATCAATAGACCTATTTTTTTCACGGTTTTTCTTTAACTTTTCAAGTTTTTCAAAAGATGGGGAATGACAAAGAAATATTAGAATTGACGCACGAAAAAAAATAAAATCAAGGCAATGGTTAATCAAATATTAATTAAGTTCGTTTTATATTTGTATCAATTTAGGTTAGTTAAAATTAGGTTAAAATAAATTTTTAAGCATTATGTATTTATTATCGTTACTGAAAATATTTCTCTTCTGGAATTTTAAATTTTTTTTTTCTCCCAGAATTAATTATGACAAATTATCATAGTAATCCAGATTAATCGGGTAAACAAAGAAACAAAGAAGAGATGACAATCTAAATTAACATTTCGATGTATTAAGATCATGAGGTTAATAAGTCGATTAAAAGTTTTTTAATTAATTGCACATGTTGACACGTTTATAAATTACTCGGAAAATTCAATAAGCAATAGTAGGTTAGGTCAGTTCTGATTAAATGTTCCCAAATGTAGGTTAGATTCGATAATGTGCAAACTCGCAAAACTTAAGAAGCTGTATTCTTTTGTTTCATTTAAATTGTACGCATTTACAACGAATACTAAAAACTAGATTAAATTGACCACACAATAAATTGCATGTTATTCGATTATCCAGTGGACTTTGCTCTTTTAATCTAATTCATTTCTTTATAAAATTTCGTTTTGGTTACCAAACAGTTGCAAGGGTCTCGATATTCAATTTTTTGCTTGAATTAACCTCGATTTTCTTTTCACTTTTTCTCTCTTTTCTGTTGAACTTGACAAATTAGATCAGGTTAATTTATATTTGTCTGTGTGTCGGAATCGATATTTCCAACCTTTTCTTACGATTTCTAATAAATGCGGATTGTGTGTACCTTTGGGAGAGTAAATATTGGAAAGTTCCCAAAAAGAAAGATTTGGATTAACATTTGTTCTATAATTCAAATATGAACACGAAAACTATACACAAAGTTGAGGTTATAACATTTTAGTAGTTCACAACAAACTTGATCCAAACAAACCTCGAGAAACAAGATTAGAACTGTCACAATTATAAACTTACATCTTTGCAAGTTGCCTTTTGGTTGATACTCCTGACACTAGATCACAATTTCCAGTGTTACCTGTAAAGAAAATAAATCTGATTGGTAAAATTGTAAATTGATATTAAAATGGTGTTTTCTAAATATAGGTACTTTTAATAACCATTCTCAGCAATATACAAAAAAGGTAGAAAATAGATTTCGAGAGATTTACTATTGCCCGTGGCGAGACCAATTGAAACGCTATCTCGTCACAGCAACTGTAATATCAGCTACGGGTTACATTTGCTTTTCCGCGTTCAACTACCTTCCGGCTAGCTTCTCTTTCTGTGAAAATAAGCTTTTTCGCTAAAACGTAACGGTTTCTAAGGATTTTGTTACTTGATATAAAAGATGTTTCGCAAAAAGCCTGAAATGTTATCTCGAAATGCTATTTTAAGAAGAGAAAAGCATTCCGGTTTTAAATATGGAGAAAGAGCTTTTTAAGTTACCCATTTTTTGTTATAAATTGTTAAGTTAACCCTTAAATAAGAGCAAGATTTGTAAAAAAAATGCCTTGCTTTGGTTCTTTTAATTCGATTTAAATTGTTTCTTGACTTTCTAGAGCAGTAAAAAACAAAACATGAAAGAATATGCTTCATTTGCTTAACTTTCCAATTAGCACACTTGCTCTACAGTTTTGTACTCAAATGGCGCCCAACCCCATGACTTTGAGATTAGAAATTTTCATTTTTACCATCAATCGATGAAAACTTTCCATACAGTAGGAGAATGCATTCAATGCCATATGAAGAAAAATTTAATTTTCGGTATTAAGACAACCAAGCAAAACATTCTGCATCAAAATCTGAATATTTCCATTTTGTAAGCTAGACAGGACCTTCTTCAGCTCAATTAGATGGTCAAAGGATCTCATTCCAGAAGGCTTGGAAAACAAAATGAATAGTATCTCTAAGTTGAGATCCGATAAAATTAGTAGTTTACAAAAATATACAGGGTCGCGCAGGCAAAGATAGTTAGTTATAAAAATCAATCGCGATTATAAAAGACTTGAATCTTGCCATTTGTTCATTACTGAGATCTTGGTTAAATAAACTCCTTAGGTCAACTTAGGAGTGGGCATACTTGACTCCTGGGACCAAATTGGTCTTTTTGCAGACTTTACACCTTGAACGTCGAAACTAAAATGTTTGACTAAATTTGCTAATAAACTTGCTTTTATATGAGCAAATTTTGCCCACTTTTTATGTAAAGCAATGTTCTTGATAGACACTTGCTCTAAATAAGGATTGAATATAACCAATTTAGATCTGGACAATAGTTATGGTTTTTGGTCAGTTTTGGCGCTATCATTCAGGTTCAAGTGTTTATAAATAAAACTTCTTCTTTTAATTTTGATTACTAACCATCAAAATCTGAATGGACTGAGAAAAGTAATTGGGCCCACTATTGCTATACAGCTAAGACTTAGCTCGGATCTAACCATTCGTCTCGGAAGTATCGATGTGATGGTTTTTGCAACATACACCACATACTCCTCCTATGAAAAGAAACTAAGTTTCTAAAATAACCAAAGAGTGATAATTTTTAGGGAGCTGAAGTTCGAGGTTTTTTATGTTTCAAATATCAGGGTGTATTGCGCAATGCAGACGCTTCTCTACCATTTGACTTCATCGTGGAATTTTTTACCAGACAAATGTAATAGTAATCAAACTTCAAGTCGTTGACCAGAAGAACTAGATCCTCATCAGAACGCAAATCCTTTTGTAGATATCATTGAAAAAACAGTAACATTTAGCCTTCAATCAAAATAGATTGTGCGAAAATTTATATTCTAAGGACTCAAGTTTTGCAGAAGAATCGCCTAAATGAATTTCCAAACTGTAGCCCAAATTGTTGAAAACAGCAAATCATGAGTCACAAAACCCTACACTGATCTCAAGGAGAGCATAGATTGCTCGTGGCGAGTTAGTCTAGTCTGACTATTTGAGTTTCTCTTACCCTGCAATTCTTTCCTGGACATTACCCAGAGCCAGATGTTGGGATCATCAAAATATCGAGTCAATTAGATAACCTCCATTGCGGTCAATGCACACTAAGGGCATTGCACGCCGACGCATTTTAGGTAAGATTTCAGCAACAACTTGCTTTAGGTTGCTTTCTAAATCCAGATATCAGACTACCCAAAAACAATTCTCGTAGAACTTTCAAGGATTTTGACACACAAGTCTCGTTGATACCATGCATCTATTCTAATAGTAGCTAAGTACAGTTGACCGATGGCATCCATTAGAAACGTGTTTAACGTTTCCACATATCGTTTACTGCCAACGCTTACTGTGTTTGCTATTTCACCTTTGAAAAATATGGATCCTAAATTTCAGATGAGCAAAATTCAACTCATTTTCAAACACAACTTGGGATTTTTCGGCAGACTAATAATACAATTTCTGCTTATTTCTCCCACGATAAAGTTAAAGGTGAGATTCTTTACTCATAATATAATGTTGTTCACTTGTCAAAATCCAATGGCAGAATATTCTAAACGCGGCGCAAGTGTTTGGGCTTTTTGTCACTTATAACGGTGTAAAACTTTCTTTATTATTTTTGTTATCGGCTTAGATTAGACCAGATTAAGTAAGGTTAGATCAGCATAAGTAAATTAAGTTAGGTTAGATTGAAATAAGCTGACTTAGATTAGATCAGAATTAGTTTAGTTAGACTAGACAATAATTAATTTAATTAGGTAGATCAGAATAAATTTAGTTAGGTTAGGTCATGATAAAGTAAATTACGTTAGATTAATGGATAAATGCTCTTTATTTAAAAAAATAATAAAATAAAACAATTATTCAATTCATATTTACTTGTGATATAAACAAAACCCGTAAGCCGTCAATAAATTGTCATGTGGGATGTTTAAAGTTTAGGAAACTGTACTAAATAGTTTCGATTTTTCGATCGAAATAATTCTTTCCTGTAAGAGGTCTCAAGTGAGTATACGTCCGTATACCTGCATATTTCCTGAATTCGAATATATACACTCCGCTATACAAGGCTGGTTATATCGAAATAAGTTAGGTTAGATCCGAATAAATTAAGTTAGATCAAAATAAGTTTAGTTAGGTTCGGTCAAATAAGTTAGGTTAGAGCAAAATAAATTAGATCAAGATAATTAGGTTTAGACTAATGTGACTGAAATTAGGTTAAATTAAGTGAATTTGCCAAAGAAATAGAATAATCTTATAGGGGATTAACTGAAACTAGGTTGAAACAATAACAGCTGATTAGATCAAACCAGATTTAAGTACATAGATAAAATTGCTCGACACTACTAAAGGTGTTCCTATTGGAATGCAGCAAAAAAAACTGATTTCACTAATCTGGGTTTGATTAAAGTTTAGATTACAAGGTTTAAGTTTAAATTAAGACGTTGAGATTAGATTGTAGATTCTACACAAATTAAATTGGAATTAACAGCTTTACGTTAAGCAAACATAAGACGAATCAAAGCAGAAGAAATTGGTTTAACTTATGATTATGAATCACATTAGAATAATTTAAGTTTCCTACAATTTCTTTGCCGTCACAAAGAATTAACAAACTGATAGCAAGAATAAATGAGATCATCATCAATCGGCTGCATTTTACAACTTGATAGGGATTTACAGACGCCCTCAAAACCGACTTTGAACTTCTGGTAAATCACATCTTATCTATCATGATTATTTCACCATGATGCAGGTTATTTTTAAAAACAATTTAATGTATTTAATTACGTAATCTCGTGAAGGAAACTTTTCCTTTTACACACATTTGAAAATCTCTGATAATATGAGTATCTACTATGATTATTATAGAATGACGCCATTTTATGCATTTCAATTTACGTTGAAGGACACATAACTGATTTTATTCAAATTTAAATTTCAAGTGAATTCCTTTATTTTGATGCATGCGCAAACACATTTCTTCTTAAATATTTTTATTTGTAAATTCTTGAAATGACGTTATGATAAAAAAAAATTAAAACCCTAAATAAGTAATGTTCATTGTTCACGTGATCAAATCTTGCATGTGTATGTTCTGTTATCAAGCACTGATTTAAAAGAGGTTATCAAGCAATTGAAAAGTGATAGTGATTTCTAGCGTGCGTATGAAAAATTCCGCAACTGTAAATAAAAATAAATTGCGACGACCTATAAAATCTATCTATCAACAAAGATTATTTTAATGGCATTGCAAAATAATTATTATTACTGTTTTAAGAAGATCAGTCAGTGAACTAGGAAGAAATCAAGTTGGCAATCGCCTAACAATTTGAAAAAAAAACAAGCGAACTTGCTACCCATAATTAAAGTGAAGACTTACTGAATTTCATTCGAGATAAACATGTGAACGGTTTGGAACTCCCAAAGATCAAAGTTTAATTTAATTCTAGGATTCAACAAACTTTTTTAAAGTTTTAATATTAGGTTAGTAAAGAAAAAAAAACAATCAAAGTCAAGGAAGTGAAATATGTTTTTATCTAATTTATCAGAGATGATTATAATTGTCACACACGTCTATAAAATAGTAATAAAACCGTATAATATCAGGTTTTATCTGGATGTGTGGAACAAAAAAAAGCCTATAAAATACATTCCGGACATTGATGACCTTAATTTTATTACTTTTTATTATTTTTTATTGCTACCAAAAATTTTACTTTCCAGACGATTTTTTTCTCTTTATTATTTATTAATATTAGTCATTAATCAATATGATTATGAAACTGTATGTAAATAAACAATAAAAGTAACAAAAAATGAGTAATGAAAGGTGTATTGATCTGCTTTTTTATGAGGCGGTAAAATTCTTCAAAAAGATCAAAACAACTTTCCCGAAATACGAAAGTCGATAAGATGCATTTAAGTGACCTAGTTTTGGGAATTTTTCTTTTTATGGATTTTCTCTTTTATAAATGTCACCTACTACCTACATGAACATTATGAAACTCCAGAGCGTTTTTATTTTCATATAAAATGTGGAAATGCATAATTTAAGGCCGCGTATACACTAGCAATCTTGATTGTCAATATTAACTCGATTTTAGAAAAATTGTCTGATGCGCAATTTTAAATCACTTTGATAATTTTTGCTCTAATTATACTTATTGTTATCAAATTAACAATAATTTCAAGTTTTATAAATTAAGATAATCTTATCGTATTCTAGGTACATGTTCATTAATGGGTTTCAAGAGAGCACTTCTCTAACGAATCAAAGAAACAATGCACTACTATTATTTGTTTCGTAACACCATAAAGTTATCATGGCATACTAGTACAATAGTAAGACTTGAGATAAAATGGAGTTTGATAACTCGCACAGTGCTCTAATTATAGAACGCCACAAAGAGAAAAGATTTGCAAAAACAAAGAACTCATTGCAATTATTTTATCTACAATGGCGCACTCTAAAAATTACGTTTGACATTCATACATATCTCGAGTAGAATACTGTAAAATATCGATCTTAACGGTTTTCCAATTTTCTTATCAATTTAAATACTAACTCAAATAATTTCTGCTTATTATAATTATGTCAAATCACACCCTAAAAGCAAAGAAAACTCAATTATTGAATAAGAATGTTTTATAGTGCCCTTTGTATGTTTGCTAAATTTAACAAACTACCACTTGACTAACTCTTCCGAGTTGCCCAAAAACGGTAAATGAGAATTTCCCACTATTATCACTCAATACAAAATCAAACATTGATCATGAAGATCTTTTAGGCATTGAATACAGATAAGGAGAGACGAACGCATCAAGCGTTATTCCTTCACGAGCACTGTCTGTCATAGAAATAATTGAAGCGAAAATTGTGTTTGTTGTATTTAGCAATTTCGGCGCTTTGGTCTTACTCTATTTTCTTATGGTATTCATTTTTGGGCCATCATCTCTTAGATGGTTAGTATAACAAGTCTTTTCTAGGCAAACTGAGCTTGCAAAAATGTAACTCATTGAAACTTGAAATTATAAAGAAAAAGCTTGATTAAAGCCAATGATCTTGATGAAAGCAATTTTCATTGTTCACTTCATGATAAGTTACAAAATTTCTCTTAATCTTGACAAAAAAAGTTTGAAGCTAGTTTATTTTATTATTATTATTATTATTTATGTTTTTCTCCCCAGATTAATTGACCAAGAGTGTACTTACATCTTTGAAACATCAATTATTATTAGGTAGCAATTCCAATCTAAAAGGCCTAACAAACAACTTTTGGTAATCATTTGTTAACGTTGAATTTCAGAACTTAACTTTTTTGAGCAACAAATAGAAAGAAGAAATCGTACGGGGTGATTCTGGGGCTTTTGGTGTTTGTACAGTCATTGATCAATGTCCAGACACATCGTGATGAAGAACCCATTTGCTATTCTGGGCTGATGCCATGCATACCTATGGTCTAAAGAACTTGTTGTAATGCAATAAATGGGCACATAATCAAAGCAGAAGCAAACAAATTGAATAAGTTTGCTTTAAAAGTAATTTCTAGGTATGAGAAAGGGAGGAATTGAAGTTTTAGAGAAGGTGCGAGTCCAACAACGGTGGTGCAAAATGTAAAAGTTAAAGCATCGCGACAGCTTAGGGTGAGAAAAGCTTGCATTAAGACCAAATTGACAATACGCAGACGCGTAATATATCTATTCGGTTTGCATACGCCTTGCAAGCCAAGTTTTCAACTTATGAATGCAAGTTCAGGTATTGCTCTGGTAAAGCTTCTTTGGTCTCAAGCTTCTGACTTCAGTCCTGTTTTCTTACCAGGAACAAGTTTCTAATTCAGAATTACACAAATTTTTGATTTTGAGACTGCTGGTCGTTCTTTTTCTCCTTTCACCAAGGCAAATTCTATAATCTAAAGGAATTACAAACTTGTAAAGGAAAAATGAAGGAATGAAATAAGTGACTGTGTTGGCGCTCTTTTGCTAGAGATTAATGCATCAAGTTGATCTCAAGCTTCTGGCAGTCGGAACTCTCGGTTTTGATCAAGAAGCTTTTGTTTCATTTTTATCCACAGTTCCACGAATGTAAACTGTTTGTTCTGCTTCTTGGTCTCAAAAAGATTTTCCCTGATTTTTCTCAAAATCCACATCGTGAAGAACTTCAGATATTATTTCTAAAAAATAATCGAGACAGACTTACTAAGAGCAATTTTGCTACACTTCAGTTAATTGAACTTTTGGTAATTTATTGTCAAATCTATACCCTTGAGAAGAGTGCGAAAAGATGTAGTTCAAGCTAGCTAAACTGTTTTTGTTTTGTCTTCTTTTTAGTACAAATATGGCAATTCTCAATACATCCAAGACAAAAATATTACTTCGTTTTCAGGTATTTGATTCAAAAGACAATTCTAAAACATGAATATTCAAGATCAATTCCTCGAAATGATTAATTCAAAACGCGAAGATAAGTCTGTTCTTGGAATTTGATTTATCGGGACAACTGAGGAAGTGGATAAGAGATAACTGCGTTTCATTGTCTTAGTCTACACAAAATCTATAGCTGCCATCTTTTTTAGATAAATGTGAGAGGTTAAAAGACATTCTTTGTGCCCCTTCTCATGTATTTATAATTTTATAACTTTATTAACTTTTGCCAACTCCTTAATTGATACTGCAAGTTTTTCAGCTGACTTCTAACGACTTTCACTTTTTACGCTACCTTGATATTACTTTTATTAGCTGCTATTAGCAAGTTTTATACCGAAACATTAACTTCTCGGAACTTATTTTTTTGAAAAAACTGTGACCTTATCGTTTATTATCATGTACGACTATCTTTTATTTTCAAAAACATTCCTAATGTTGTTTTGATACTAATTTGATGTTAGTCTTCAAAATAATACAAATTATCAGTGGCCATGTTTTCGTAGCATATCATTAATATAACAGATACTGTCAATTAACAATAAAAAACCAGGTTGGTCATTTAACACGCCCCTCCGTGTAATTTTACTTTCTAATATTTTTTTTTAACGCAAACACAGTTCATCATCATAATTTACTGTCGAGATCATTAACGAGAAAAAAGCAACACCACTGCAGAATTCCCATTGTGATTAGTTAATTACGCGAAAATCTTCTGTTTGTAAGCCGCCCACTTAACGATTTTCGACGCCTTACTATTTTGATTGAAACGGGGTTTCCCATAATTGAAAGCTTCCCAAGAAAATTACACACAACACACGAGGAGAATATCCTGATATATATTTTATTGCTTCTTAATTAACAATTTTTTTATATCTGTACTTTTTATCGATTGGGATTTAACTAATTAGTTGTAACATTATTTGTAAATCAATATTTAAAGGTTAGAGTTTCACACTACAATAAATTTCCCTAAAGATGATGATATAATAAAATGTAAACATGCAAGACCGTAAACAAGCTTGATATCTTTAGCAAAGTTACTGGCTGGTGGTTTAATATAATTTGTGTGGAGCGCATTCTTCAAATAAATTGCATAGTGCATGTAAACAGCTGAACATTTCCTAGAAGTTGTTATAGAATTTTCCATCGGAACGTTACTAGTTAGTTTTAGTCTGATGCAGCGTATTTAAAATTCAGAAGAATTTCTATATTGTAATCAGTGCCAAAGGTATGGTACATAAAGTTTTCTGTCGTTGCCAACATCTTTAGAAAACTATTTTATACTCTGCAAATGTGGCAAGACCAATACAAGGTTTCTATTAGAAATAATTTATCGTAACAGATGATGCAATAGTTATTTAGACTTTTGAGGATTTTCAAGAAAGGATTGATGCAAATTTAATTGCATTATCAATTTATCATTTATCATGTAAAAGAGTGGCAGAATTTGTTTCAAACATTTTCTTCTAATTTAAAGATTGAAAATTTGTTTCCCGGAGCATCCACCATAAATTAATTATATAAATTATACTTAACTTTCTTTAATTTTCTAACGATTATTTTCGTGACATTTATCCCCCCCTACGACTAGTAAATTTGCAAACGTTCTCTATATTGAGCCACTTTAGTTATACTGAAGTCTTCATCTGATGGTTTATTTTTGTTATTACGAATGTTCTGAATCTCTATTAGTGCTTTCAAGCTTCGAATTAGATTAATCTTTAGTTTTAACGAGTTTTCTGTATTTTAATTTTAAACAAAGGATTTCTAGTTTGGTAATTTTTTCATTTTTTGTAAACGCCGTCTTTTTTCCTTAACTTTGAAGACAGATTCAAAACGAATCCACTTAGGCACACATTTTGCTTTGGGAACAAGTAAAAGTTGCATGGAGCCAAATCTGGCGGATATGGAGGATGTCGAGTAACGTTATATTTGTTTAGCAAAACTTGCTCGACTTTTCCAAAACATTTTCTTTACACTCTCGGCGCATTTAAAACATGCTTGAAATAATTTTGAGTGGCCGTTTGCTCTTCTAATATCCTACATTCAGACCATTCAGTATGGCCTTCAACTTGAATTTGATTTGCTTTGCTTTTTTCATTTGAAGATCCTGGTTTCATCCCAAGCTGACTTTCTAAAACGTGGACTGTTTCCAATTTCTGTCCAAACGTCAACACAAACTTTTTTTTGTGCAAATCATCATCTGACAGTCTGTATCAGTATTTATCATTTTTGTTATCATCATGACCTTCCCTAAATTTTTGGGCATACATCAAAATTGGTCTTGGTTGTTCTGAAGGATATTTAACAGAGAAAAAGTGATTATTGGTCCAAGAAACCAAAAACCACATGAATTTGAAGAAAGTTAAATTCGTAATGATACAGCTACCTCTACTGATATAGTGTATGGAAAGATGTAATCGCAGTCATAATGGATTATTGAACATTGTCAAGAAGAAGAATAATGAATGAAGTTGCAATACATGAAGTTCTATTATTTGCCCAAAATATTTTTACCATATGAACCAAAATCGGAAAGAACACGTACAGCTCGTTTTCACATAAATATTGATCTTGAGTAAACCTTTAATAATATCAACCCAAGTTATCTAATTTTTCCCCTGTAATAATATTTAACACCTTATCTTAATTTGGCCCCGAATTATCTGCGTTTCTGATTTAATAATCCGCAGACAATGTAAGCTATTCCAAATGACTGAAATTAAATGAATTGTGAAGGAAACATTTTCCAGTAGTATACATTGCCTAACCACGTTCCTTATAAATAGCATAATTCATTTAAATATTTTATTTCTGTCTCGAAACAAAAACAACACTACTAATCACCTCAGCGTGAATTTTCTAAAATAGGTTTCCAGCAAAATATAAAGCACCACGCAATTTAACATTTGTTCATCATTTTCAACGAAATTATCTCTAATCACTATTTTCAGAATTTAACGCCAAAGATAATATTTTTACCTACACTATTTATTAGAACAAAACAATATATTGTGTAAGTTGTAGGTGTCTTGTTAATCAAATAAACAAATGGGTATTTTCGGCATGTTTTTGTTGATAACACGTGTTTAGGTTAAATTAAACACACAGAGAGACACAACAAAAATTAAAATTATTATTAAAGGTATCAGTACCATGGATTTAATACAATTTCCTGGTGTTAAAATTGAGGGCGTTCAACTTTTTTTTATCTTGTTTGCAAATATTCTAATCTTCATTTTTCTGTCGATTCTTTCATGTTTTTGATAGTGGTCTGTTTTAATATTTTGTTTCATAACAGTTGATTATTCGGAAATAAAAATTGAGTATTTTTGAGAGGAATTTTAAGAATTCAAGAATTTTTATCAATAACATTATTTGGTTTGGCGGTGCCTTTAATTATTAATTCAAACAAACAGTATTAAACGATTACGATGATGAATCGATGATTATTTAATTAGATGGTTCTCGTTTGTTATTTTAAAACAAAAGCCACTTTGATATTTGAAATATGAGATTCAAGTCCTTGATAATGAACTTAGAATCTTCATTAGAACATTTTATTTATACCCTATACACATGCACAGAAAAATTTAGTTCACGTGAATTTTAAATGACTCGAATATAGGTCAAATATTTCATTCAGATGTTTACGTTAGAATTACCATTCAATTTGCTCTTTTAAAAGTAATAATTTCTAAATAATACAGAGGAAAATTAGCAAATAATATAAAGTGAATTAGTAAAGCAAATAAAAATTTTTTAAATACTTTTATACAGTATACACCAGAAGTAGTAACTTACCTCGTTCGCCTAAACAATATAAGCGTACGAAAACAAAAACAATTGAGGTAAACAAAAAAAATAGAACACGCTCTAAATTGGTGGTAAAAACACACTGGCGGTCAAGTAGATTACGGGCTGTTTTATGTGTCGATTCCCCTCCCTGACATGCACATGCGCGTCCATGATACCGCATGCACATTACAAACACTTATTATTAAACATAATAATAAAATACAATAATTAACATTTTCCTATTCCCAAGACAACACACAATAATAAAAACAACCTTGGTAATGAGTAATCCCTTTAGTTTAGTAATTTTCTTCAGATTAAGAAAAAAAAACGATAATATAAGTTGTTGCTATTCACCCCCTCTCCTTGTAATTTTAAGAATTAAATTGCAGCACAACTTATATAATAAATAATATAATAATCATTTGTACAATTTAATAATTTAACGGCGGGTAGATGGGTCTCTAGGTTATTTCCTTCAATCAAGTGTAATCAAAACACATGAAGGCAGGCATGAGGGCTCTCAGCGGTATAAATTAATCCAACATTATATTACGGTACAGTAGGGGAGCAAATAAAGACATCATGCATATATGCAATCATACCATAATGTTTTTATTGAAGACAATTTTTTTGATTAAGTGGAGCTTCATTTTGAATTAAAGTCTGATTTGGAAAATTGGTTTTTATTTGCTTTCACATTATTTTAGTAGTCATACTAAATTACAGGATACAGTTTTTGGACATTAACAAATTTCGTTATTAACCTACAACTATATTTTTTACGTAAGATCAATCTTGTCAGCTGATCGTAATTCATAACATAAAATTATTGTTTGCCAAAAGATAAGCTACTCGTAATTTTTATTTTAGCTCAAATAATGACTTATAATAAGTTAGCCATGATATTACATAAACTTATCGAGTTTTACATTAATTAATTAAATAATCTAAATAGAAAACAAATATTACTAGTCATATTTAAACACCGTGTAGCTTCAAACTTGAAAATTCAAGCCTATTTTTATTTCTTAAATATAACAAATTATCTACCACAAATCTGGCGCCCAACATGGGACCGGGTTAAAAAAATAAATCAATCAATCAAGATCTGTTCAGATGTTCGACGAAACTGACTGTACCCCAACAATCCTGAAAGGTCTTACATCTACCAAATTCACTGACAACTTCCCATGACCCTATGGAAGGAGGCAGAAAAATTAAAACACTGAATATCTTTCAATTGCATCATTCCAAAAATAAAAATTGCCTGTCATTGAAATCAAATATTTTTACCCAGTTTTCAACTTTGTCTTACTCAGTTCAATTTAAAATAACACAGAAAACCTTCTGAGGAACTAAAATCCTTTGTAAAGCTTCTTCTATACGCACTCCTTGTAAAAATTAACACTGAGTACACAGAACTCCTTCCAATAAATTCTGGAGTACTCCAAGACAGTAGTCTTGGACTCCTATTATATCTGCTCTGTATTAAAAAAATTGTTGACCACGCTAGGATCTACTATAGCAACCTTTGCTGACGGTAATCCTACTGTTGTTTTACAGAAACTACAAACCAACCTAACTGCAATTTAAAACTGGCTAAAAAAATCTTAGAACTTAGTTAGGGCTAACTCTCACCAAAATACATTGGTCACTCGGACGCAAGTCAAAACAAACTTCTAATGTATAAAACAAAAATCAAAATAATCTGACTCTGAAGATCGGCTTTCATTTCCACATAGAAAGCTTAGAACGTTTCCAATCCAATTACGCATGTTAGTGAGCACAGCTTGTTTTGTGCCAAAAAGAGATCCTAAATACCAAAAATCAAAAAAGTGGTCACCTTGGTGCACAGCCCCACAAAAATCCCATCGCACTACTTACTTTCTCTGTCTTAGTATGGCTTCCTCTCTGGAATGTCCACCATTGATCCACTTCTGAAACTCCAAACGGACGCTAGCATAGCTCTAAACACGGAAATGTGCATGCGTGACAACTCCCTGAACATGGAACGCGCATTCAAAAATCCTGTCTGAGTGTGTGCGAATAACTACAGCTACCTGCTTCGAGGCTAACGCGCCCAGACTTGTCGAATCAATGTGCAGGAAGGATTTTGAAAGTATTTTGAAAGTTGCTTCGACTAGATCGCTTTCACCCCTTCGGAAAGATTAGCGATCTAGCCGGAATACTTTCGATAGACACCAAACTTGAAATACTCTTAGAAATACGTCTCGGACTGCTACCAAGAAGACCCAAGAGAAAACTCAACCACCGCTCTGCCATTCTCTTCGTCCAAACCACGAGCTCTTAGGCGCTCATGATAACCAAACAACAGTAACTTGCTAATCCGCCAACAGAACCAAACCCCCAAAGCCCCCTAGAGACATTGATTCTTCTTTGTGTTTCAGGTACCAACACTAAGAAGCCAGTCGAATATAAGGAAGCGCCAGCAGTGTGGTGGTATACTAGGAGAGAGATTGGTTTTCCAGCGGGGCCCTATTCTATCCAGTGACAACATCCTGCGTTCAATCTTTCCTTTCCCAAGTGTCATTTCTTACAAAAAATCAAAACAGGCAACTGCCAAGACACTTGCCAAACATTCTACCACTGAGATTTTGAATAAAATTATTGTGGTTGTAATTTTAGATTCTTTGTTGTAACATCTATAAGGATATATCGGAAACGAATACCTTATGAAAATTGTCAAGCTCCTTAACAAATTTGTAGCCCCTTAGTAGATTGGTACAAAAGATACGATTGGACGCTAATAAGAAGCTTCGCAAGCTTGTATGATCTTGTGAAACCTTCGTACTAAATCTAACAAGAATTGTTTTTTTTTGTGGAAGAAGAAAACAAAATCAAAATTAGATATATTGCATGAACAATTGTTCAATATTAAAGTAATCCTTTGCAGAATTCCTTTAAATTCTTTGATAATAGAACGCCAAGCGCAATTCAACCACATTGTGTCCAGTGTAAGGAATCATCCGTCACGATACCAATGTTCTTGAATTACAACAATATATTCAGTATAGCTGTGGAAGCAGTTGCATTTTCAAGACCTTGCACATATTGAATGATGGATTGTCTGTGCTGATTCAGAAACTCTGCTTGTTCTGGTTACAATTATCTAAAGAGTTGGTATTATCCATTTGAAGCATCCGACATGCACTGGTGACTGGTGTACTGGTAAACAATATAGTACGTAATTACGTTTGCATGTCCATGGTTTGGTAATATTCCAAACTGAACTGCAACACTTTTTCGGACTTTGCATTATTCTAATTCTAGTGAGCTAAATATAAGTTTTAAGGTTGCGTCACAAGTTAGTGAAGACACTATGATATCAACCAGTCTGATACATTTGCACGTTCAGTTTTATTATAAAAACAACGATAACTACTGTTAAGAATAAATAGGTGCCATCATACAAATAACAAAAAATCACATTTTTACAAATAATAATGCTATCTTCTCTCCACTAATTATTTGATCACCCTGTATTTCAGATGCATTTTTGTGCAAAAAAACTGTAAAAGTTATAATCTACCTTTAACTTCGGTATCAAATCGTGCGGAACTATTTTATTCTTCTAATCCTGCACGAGATTAAAACAGTATTTTCTGTCAGACAGACAATCGTTTTTATGTAAGTCTGCAAAATTGCTGACTAACGTAACAAACTTTGGGGGTCAATGTCGCCCTCTAAAACAAAAACAGCAAAAACAAATAAATGCGAACTTTTAAAATACTGAAATTATTTTAAAATGTGCTAGTGAATTACCTTAAGGTGCAAAAAATTATAATCTGCTATACAGGGTGTAATATATTTATGACAAAGACAAAGTCAAAAAAAGTAATTTGTAAGTGTCAATTTAGCTTTGATAATGCATTACGTGTGAATTTGCAGCCTTATATACAAGCACTCAACTGATTTAGGCCAATTTAAATGAACCTACTGCTAAAATATTTCTTATGATAAGTGACTATAAATAACTTCTACTCAATATGCTGAATAAATTTTATGGAGAAAAAGTATCCCATAAATTCTTGTATAAAAATCAATTATAGCGAAGGATTTTTCAGGCAAAAAATGTTTATGTAATAGTCAATATTTAAATAAGTTAATACGTGTTTTGATGTTCTGGTATTAAATCGGAAATGCCCTTTAGAAAGTAACTTACCTCTTTCGATAATATACAGTCTGTTTGATAAAAAAGGAACTGATTCAATTTTTATTTACGTCTACTAGCTATATATATTCTCAAATGGGGAAGTTAACTCTGCTAGTTGGAGTCATTTTTATTTTTTATGTTATAGTAAGAGTGATGACGTCACAAATTATTATTTTAAGTTGCGCTATAACAGATAAACTGATAAGAAAGGTGTTCTTTTCAATACATTGCATCACAGTAATAAGATAATTAACGAAGATATTAAAAAGATAACACTTAAAGTCTTAAAGAAACAATCAGAGGAAATGATAAAACAAACCCAGAACAAGATAACAAGATTATCTGATTCTTCTTATGTAAAGAAAACACAGAAAAGTAAAAACAATAGAAGAAAAAGACAACTTTATCATTCATATAATAACTACAGATAAAAGAAACAGAAATAAAATACATAAATATGCCAGAAAGTAAAAAATTAATATCTACAGGATGTTTCAATCCTTGTGGTTGGAGGATAGTGTCGTTACTTGTAGAAGTAGGTAAGTATTGAAGTGGAAAATTCTTGATTAGCAATGTGGAAACACCTCTATTTCTTATATCTTTCCGCATTTTAAGATTTTTACTACAACCGAGATTACCTATAGAGGTAGGATTTGGATTGTTAGAAATAACAGATTTTTTTGGCAGGTACTTGAAATCTTAGGAACGTTTGATCCAATCAAGCTCAAGACTCGTGTCCGTGTTTGCCTTTATGTTAGTTCTCTTGAAAAGATTAATGGAAAGCTAAGCCTGACCTTGAACCACCGTAAGTGGCCTGTTGTAGGGCGCAGTCCGACTTATCTGCAAACAAAAGTGACCTCAATCAGAGGTTGCCGCAGACGCTCACTTCTGTTTTTACACCAAAAGGGTTAAAAGAATAAAAGCGTTATAGTGTGATGTAGCCGGGCACAGAGAGAGTCTTGAGTTTATTGATAACGATAACTTATTCTTCACGAATTAACACATTTGAGAATTTATGTTACGCAGAGTAGCATCTTTTAACGCCTCCTAGATATTTCCTAACTTAATTCTACCTTAGTTTTATCAAATCATTTTCATTTTTATGCATCCTAATTTTTTGTACTGTCTAGGTTATACCTACTAAAGACAGCAGTTTTATGTGTACAATTAAGTTTTACATTTTATTGTAATAATAATAAAATAAATGATACGTGTGATATATAGAGCCTATAAAATAAATCGACATTATCTGGTACTTCTTTTATCGAAAAAAATTGATAACAAATCGTAAACACTTCAATTGAAAAAGTTGTTTTTGGAAATTTAGACCTTTGAGATTTGAAACTAATATTTAGCTAGGTCAACTTGTTTATTGATACGATATATTATTCAATATCTGATATCTGTTGATATTATTATTTTAAAAACGACAATGTAATGTTACATTCCCTCTTACAGTTATTCTCATAGAAATCGAGAACGAACAAGAAGACTGATCAGAGACATGCAAGGTATCAGTTTGACCTCGGAAAGAAAGCTATCCAAAGAACAATTTTTGAGTATTAAAGTATCTTCTAAGTCTTTAAGCTAGAGACCACAGAGAAACAATTTTCAAGAGCACGAGCAACTCTGAGTAGTTGAACAAAGATTGAAGCTTTTGGTATTTTCTCTCCTGTTTTTGTTCTGTCTTCTCTATGGTCTTCTTAACATACTATTGCAGTATCTTAGGTTTTTTCTGTGTACTCCTTTCCGTTTCAATATATCTTTTGATCAAAATACAGTTTGTTGCTGTTCTAATTAGTAATCATCTTTGTGGTTTTTTACTGAGTTTTCTAAGCAAAAGCCTAAAACTGGAAGTTTTACTAATTTTAAGGTAGATCTGCTACTGACTTTCTTATAGGAAAGACTTAAGAAGGAATTGAGAATCAGACTTTTAAGCAGACTTTATATTTATGTACCTGCTGCTACTATTGCATTTGAATGTTCTTCTTCGGCAAGAATTTCAATTCAAGCAGAAAAGATATCAATTTAGGGATTTATTCGAAAGAATTTCTAAAAGTCATTGAGTCAGAGTTTCTATAGCTATTATTCATCTCCAGTCGTCTGTCTAAAACTGTACATTGCATTTAAGTTGTGACTTCCCATACCAAATCAAACATCATGAATTTTACCCTCTGATATTAACTGTAAAGGAATTCTTTCAGAATGTTATACAAGCACTCAGAATTTTGAGTAACCGTGAAAGGACGAGTCCGATACATTCTGATTTTCTTTGTCAGTATTTTTTATAAACACAAGCGGATGCAACATCAGATATTGAATAATTAAGTATAACATTATCGAGTAAGGTTTAGTCTTGAATGTTGATTCGCCTTTCTATCTGTTTGAATAACCTTCTTGACTTAAAGAAGACCCATCAAAGGTATATCATTCATTTCTTCTTTAAAATTTTAGTAGAATGAAGCAATAGAAGCTTTGGTCTATGATCAATAACTGATCCCTCACTAACAAACTAAAACTCTTGATTTTTGCCCGGCTAGTGGATAGGATCAGGTATTAGATATTAGAGAATTTTCAATATTGCTGGATGCTATTTGATTTAATGACTGGTGATGCAGTGGTAAGTAGTAGTAGTAGCGGCTGAGCTGTTGGTACATATTTCACAAGAATGATAAGACGAAACCGAAAAGAAGATCTGATGGTATGGATGATCCTGATGATGTTGGTTGGTGTGTTAACAATAATTGATGATTTATGACTTGGTAACGTTAATTGTTGGCAACCAAGCGGTTTTCCGCAGAAGCTTACCATCATATGGTAGGAAACAGGCTGGCTGACGGACGGTTCATGCTTCTCCCAAAGGGATTGTGCAGTCGGGTGTTTGGTGTCTGGGTTCCTAACGTTATATGAACCCAAACTGCACTATAAACTAAACGACCTGCAATTGGCCACTCCCGAACCGACCGAAGCGGCAGGACTACCACACACTACTGCTGCATTCAAGTCAAAGAGTGAATGTAAGAATATGTTACTGTTTCAAGTTCAAACTCAAACCAAAAATGCTTCCTTCCTTAGACATAATCGTGTTTACATGCTTAGTAATGCTTTTGTATTTGTATACTTGCAGTTGTTGCAAAAAGCTAATTCATTTTGTTTATTTTTGATTCGTAGATAGCTTGACTTTTAGTCTAACCAATGTTTTGGATTTTAATACTACAAAAAACATAACCAGAAGTATAACTTCAAATTTGAGACCGATGGGCAAGGTTCCATTGACGAGGCTGTCTGCTATATTTAAGAAGAGAAGTCACGACTATTGGGTTTAAAATGCTAGAACCAAAGACTGTAATATGAGTGCCCCGAAGACAGAATCTCCAAGTTGCTAACGAGGCGCTGTGAGAAAAGATCAGTCTGTGAACTAATTTTCTGAGTTCTTCTTCGCTGGCGATCTTTTTCTAAACGTTGCTGGAGAATTGAAATATAGCAACAAGAAAACCACGAAGTTAACTTAAAACTCTAAAATTTGGGAAAAGAAGTCTTGAAAGGTGCAAGACTACCCGATGCCTTAGGTATGGTAGGTATGGTACGTATGGTATCACGCCAATAACTATCTGATCTCTCTAGTATGTGTTAAGACCTATTTAAAGTGGTTGAACACACAAATCTGTTGTAGTATTGATGTACAATACATTGCTTTTGAGATACTTGCCTTATTGTATCCTCCTTGGCTTATTTCTCAGACATATTTACTCAAATCAGTTTTGACTTACTTAGCCTACTTAATTTACTTAATCTAACTTTCGATTTCTTATTTTACCCATAGATCCTAGTCTTTGCTTAACACTAGCTTTATATCATCTGCAGTCTCTGTTTGCGTTTAACTTTTGTTATCATTTTCACTCGCAGCTCGATGTTACATCGGAGATATCTGGAGCGGTGATTACGGTTGCTGTATCTCAGATTGTTTAAAAACCTCGGCTGTCTCAGTAATGGTGATTTCCGTCAAGATAAGTTTTGCTAGATCTTCGAGTGGCACAGGCTAGTCGGGAATGAAGCATTACAACTGACGACTTTGATCTGAGTAGTTTGTGTATCTGTAGATTCGGTGGATTAGCACGTCTTCGGCTTAATGGGCCCAGTTCGGACAGTAGGAGTCTTCTTCCTTGCCTATTTGCTTGAAGCTTCCATGTCCTATAAGTATGTTCAAGGCTATAGGAGATGAGCTGAAGATTTTCCTCTGTGCAAAGCGGACATTGGGCAGGAACCAATCAGTAATTGGACCCTTCTCAGTACTACCTTATTCTTGCTGGCTGATTGAAAGGTTGAGCTTACTGATTTAATTCCTTTTCTTTTTGGTGCGGGATGAGCTTCTCGCGTAATTTGCTACTACATTAGTCTGCGGTGGCGGTAGATAAAATCTTAGTCGAGGCGTATGCTTCGTCAAGTATGAGATGTGTGTGATAGCACGGTCATAGATAGTACGGAGTGTGAAAAATAGGCTGCTCCATTTTTTTCTGAGTTGTTGTTTGAGATTTTGCACATAACACATAACATGATAGTCTCAGGTTATCCTTAATGACCATATACACCATTTTCTGCATTGAGTGAGTTTTTGTTCTTCGGTTCAACCCTCGAGAACACGGGGTGAGCATACCCAGTCTGGATTTCAGCTGTCATTTATTATTGGCACCAACTACAGCAATGTTGCTGCTTCCTGTCTTGACTTCCAAACTACATCAGTGGAAGCCCTTGCAATCGTAGCGGGCATTCATCTTCTGGATGGTTGAGAAAAGATGAACCTGAGAAAGTAGAGAAACACACCGGCTACTGCCGAGCATGGACTCATCTTCTTCAGAACACGGAACTCCTACTTGTGCTTGATTATTTAGCGGAAAGAACAACAAAACGGCTTCAAAAACAAGCTAATAATAACATAATAAATAGAAACGGATGAACTATTTAGAATGATTTAGCAGACAGATTCACTAAAACACAACTTCAAGCTAATATTGAGATCAGAACAACTTGAAAATTTATTACGTCGAGATCGTCAAACAAAGAAATTTTTTCAAGTCGACCAATGAAACTTCTTTTATCGGTCATCGATGTATTGACAGAAATGCGGTTGTGTAAGAGAACAATTAATTCTTAAATTGATTGATTTTAGCAACAAAAGTTGCGTACATGAAATAATTGTCTTTAATTCGCAGTCATACCTTAGAAGGAAGTACATTGTTGATAGAATCCTGCTAGTTTGTGATTAAATAAAAATTTGTGTAAATCCTTCTTTACCAAAGCTTAAAGAAAACTCATTTTGCAGTTACACGTTGATGGCGGATCAACTTGTAGATGTTTCATAAAATCTAATTTTAATTAATGATATGTACAGAATATCTTTTATAAAACTTTTTTGTATACACAAGATGTTTTCCCTCTTTTTATGTAACATCTTACCCATTACAAGGCCACCAGATGACTAGCAAAGTGTATTTTTAAATTACAGTATTAGACCTTGTTGCTTATAATACATCTATAGCTTTATTAAGAACTAAGTTAAGTAAGAGATTAAAAAAAAAGAATCTAGTAGGTGTGTGTCTTATATTCGACTTTGATACAAGTATCACCTCAACTTGTCAGCATTGTGATGTTTATATGGAACAAACACAAAAGCTATGGATAGGCGTTCAGAAAAAACTCTGAGTGCTGTTTGAGGGAATGCCAAAACTAATGCCAAGGATATAAGATTTTGTTAAATATTTGAAAACAAAATATTTTAAAATACGAGCCTTATCCGTTAATATATAACAAATGAAAAAATAAAGAAAAA